>WTXI01000210.1:0-64053 GCA_022376515.1 Lactifluus volemus
CCCACTGGCCAGTCATACGGGATCCCCAGACACACGAGACGGACTTGGCGGTAGTCAACTATGAAGGAGCCGGGGGAGGTGCGATGTTCTCGTTTGGGATCGAAGAAGTCTGCGTCTGCCCGTGAAGCTTGGAAGATTTGCGGGAGGGAGAGGTCAAGGTTTGCGGATTGAATCTCCTCCCAAGAATAAGGGAGCGAGGTAACCGGGGCGTTAGTAATGGGAAGCGCAGATGGCCTCCCGACAGAAGTGTTTGTGCTGGCTATGATGGGCGTAGGTGATGTGGATCTGTCGTTTGAGGAAGAACTCGCGGAAATGAGGGGTAACGAAGGGGGGTTCGTTAGGCTCTTGGAAGAGGGAGCGAAGCTGCATTGTCTGTTGTCCATCCTCCCCCGTCTTATTATAATCTTCCTTGCCCGTGTTGGGTTTTGTTTGTGAAATTCTTCCACCAAGTCATCCGCGTGCACCTGGTCAGCTGGTTCCCAGGTGTTGTGGGCGTGGGGGTACCCTTCCCACTTCAGGAAGTACTCGAGGCGCCCCTTGCCACGCCCCTTTCGTCTGGAGTCCAACACCTGTTCGACTTCGTATTCTTCTTCCCCTTCTATTACATCTGGGGCTGGTTCCGTGAAGGCCTGCCCATTTTCTTCCGTCTCCTTGTATGGTGATAGAAGGGACGCATGGAAGACCGGGTGGACACGTTTTTGACGCCACTGATCCGGGAGTTTCAGTTTGAAAACTACCGGGTTAATCACCTGGACCACTGGGAATGGGCCGTATCTTTTTGGGGCTAGCTTGGCGAAGGGGTGTGACGTTTTGAGGTTCTTCCCGTCTAGCCAAACTTGGTCTCCTTCCTTGAAGGGTTCATATGCCCGTCTGCCCTTCTTTCGCACATTCCGCTTCTGGAGGAGGTCTTGCGCCCTTTGGATCGCTTGACGCGCTTGGTTACGTTTCTCCATCAGGTAGTCTTTGCGCCGTTCTACTGCTGGCATCTTCCCCTCCTTATCAGTTTGCCACACCGTGGGTGTGTGTCCCATGAGTAAGTCGAACGGGGTTTGTTTTGTTGTTTCATTGATCCACGAGTTGTGGACGAACTGGGCTAGAGGCAACCAGCTGACCCAGTCATTCTGTTGGAAGTTTCCATAGACGCGCAGGTATTGTTCTAGCCATTGGTTCGTTCGTTCCGATTGGCCATCTGTCTGGGGGTGGTATGCCGTACTGATGTTCTGGTCAATCCCCAATTGTCTACACAGTTCTCTCGTCCATTTTGATGCAAAGCGCGGATCGCGATCCGAGATCACCCGCTTCGGAGGGCCGTAATGGGGGAACACCTCTTTGGCGTAGCATCTTGCGACTCCCTCACTGTCGATGGTTTTGTTGCAAGGGATAAAGAATGCCGCCTTGCTACAGTCGTGGTCAGTGATGGTCAGAATACTGTCATAGCCTTGTGACTCTGGGAGGTCTGTGATCAGGTCTAGGGCAATCGTCGAATATGGGGCGTAGCTTTGTTTTGGGGGAATGGGTACCAAGGGGACTTTGGGTCTGGTTGTGCCGCTCTTGGTGCTTTGACAAGTTGCACACCCCTGCACGTATTTGGTGACGAATGTCCTCATCGTGGGCCACCAGTAATCTTTCGCGATCGTGGACCAAGTCCTCATGATCCCTGGATGCCCCGCCATCTTGTGATCGTGGTACATTTGTAGAATGCTTCGGTGCACTGTGGGGTCTTCTGGAACCGCCAATCGGTCGTGGTGATACCACTTGGTCCCAAAGCGTGTCCGGTACTTTCGCACTCCTTCTGTTTTCGTCCACTCTTCCAACTGCTGTTGATGTTTCTTTTGAGCGCGTTCTACTTCTTGTTCTAATGACTGTTCTTCCGTAAAGAGGCGCACAAAGAGCTCTGGGGGTAAGACTAGCACATCCTCGTGGTCATTCTCCCCCTGGTCGCATCCTGGTCGTCGTGACAATGGGTCGGCCTTGTTAGTCTTCCCCGGTCGATGGACAATCTTCATGTTGTATTCTGCCATCTTAGGGATGTAGCGCGCCACCCGTCGACTGATCTTGTGCGCTTCCCGGTAGTACTGAAGGTTAGCGTGGTCGCTGACGACAGTGATGACGTGCGGGGAGCTCAATAGAAGGTGCCGCCAGTGTTCCAAACCTCGGATCATCGCCAGTAGTTCCCGGTCGTGGATATCGTAGTTCCTCTCTGCTTGGTTGAACGTTCGCGAGTAATATCCCACAGGGCGCAACTTCTGATCCTTGTCCGGTTGGTGGAGAATTGCTCCACTAGCGTATTGTGACGCGTCGACCTCTAAGACAAAGGGTTCCGCCAAGTTAGGTCTCTGTAGGACCGGGTCGCTAGTGACTGCCTTGATTAGTCGATCCACTGCTTGCGTACATTCCTCTGTCCACTCAAACTTGGTTGTCTTCTTCAGTAAGTTAGTTAGAGGTCTAGCAACATTGGCAAATCCTGGGATGAACTGCCGTTGATAGCCCAAGACCCCGAGTGTACTGCGGACCTCCCGTACTGATTTCAGTTGTCGTGGCCACTCTGCTAGGCCGTGCTTCTTGCTAGGGTCGATGCGAATGGTGCCCTGGTCGATGACGTACCCCAGAAACTCGATCTCTCTTCTGGCGAACTGACATTTTTCCGGCTTCAGAAAGAGTGACTCCTTCTCCAGAACTTCTAGGTATTCTTTGGTGATTTGATCATGCAGCTCTGGGTTGTCAGGGGTCACGATGAGGAAGTCGTCCAGGTACCAGTGAACCCAACGGGGGTATTTCTTTTTCAGGTTAGCAAAGATGCGGTCTGCCATTCGTTGGAAGGCGGCGGGTGCGTTACACAATCCGAAAGGCATGACTTTGGCTTCAAACAGCCCCTCGTCCGTTTTCACTGCCGTGATCCACTGGCTGTCCGGGTGAATCCGAATGTTGTAATATCCATCTCTAATGTCAAACTTGGACATTAGCTTGGCATCTCCCATTTGGTCGAAGATGGTGTCGATGCGGGGAAGGGGATACACGTCCTTCACCGTCCATTCGTTCACTTTTCGGTAGTCATAGACGGGTCTCAGCTTCCCTAGTGTTGCGGGGGCTTGCGGCTATTGACAGCTCAGCCGTAAGCCGGAGCCGGCTTATCCTTAGCCGGATGTAGCCGAGCCCAGGGTTAGCCCCCATTTTAGTTAGACTGTAGGCGGCTTCCAATCACGACTGAGCCCGGCTAAGCCTACCCGAAAGCCGGGCCTGGTCACATGATTATTTTTGAACCAAGCGTCACTTCCCCTCTGCTCTCCTGTCGCCACGTTCCCCCACTTCTCTCTCCTCTCTGTTGCTGTGCCCTGGTCTCTGTTGCTACACCCGCCTCTCCGTCCCCACCACTTCCTGCCCTTTGGCATTGCCTCCCTCTCTTGCCCTCACCTGTCGCCACCACCATCTTAGCATTGCCTGCAGTGCCTCCCTCTCGCCGCCGTCGGTGGATCAATCTACTATTGATGTCTTCAAGCAGACCGGTCAATATTCCAGTTAGTGCTTGGTGAGCAGCACTGTTCGATCTGTTCGACAACTTACCGAACAATTTCACAGCGCGATTGCTCTTCAGTACCATGCGCAATGGAGCTAGACTGTCCGCGGGCCGGGCCTGGCCCTCCCGGCCCTAGGGCCGACCCGGACCGGCCCCTTGAGGGCCAGGGCCAGGGCCAGCAGCAGGCGGCCCTCACATCGAGGGCCAGGGCCAGGGCCAGACAATTTTTTGCGCGGCCCTTAGGGCCGGCCCGGGGCCGGCCCTGCTGGCCCTACCCATAGTGAGGCTGCGAGGGCGGGGTTGCAGGGTGGCGCCGCAACGGCGGCGTCGGGGCAGCAGCAGCGACGGCAGGGGCGGCGGGGCAGTGGCGGCGGCGTCAGGGCAGCAAAAGTGATGGCGGGGACGCAGCAGCGACGACGGGGCAGTGGCGGCGGCGTCGGGGTAGCAGTAGCGACGGCAAAGCGGCGGCAGAGGCGACGCCATCTGGACAGCGGTGGCGGCATCTGGATAGCGGCGGCGCGGCGGCGGCGGCGTCAGTGCAGGGGCGACAGCGTCTGGATCGCGGCAGCGGGGTCGGGGTAGCAGCAACCACGGCGGGGCAGCGGCCACCGCAGCGGTAGCGAGGGGAGATGGCAGGCGGCGCACCCAGGCAAGACTTTGGGGGACGTCACGCGAGTGTCCCAGTCGCAGGCGTCAAGCGTCGGACGGTCGCAAAAGCGACGTCCGAGTGACAGTGACGCCATCGAATGTCCACGCGTAACGCCCCTCAGTGCCAGCGGCTGGGGGACGAAAAGGGGAATGAAAAAAAAAAGATTAGTGCGAGAAGTCAAAGAAAAAGTCATGACGCACCGGCATGTATCATGCAATTAACAGACAACAAGGGGCGAGGGGTGGCGACAATAGAGGGCGAGGGGTGGCGACGACAGAGGACGAGCGGTGGGGGCTACGAGGGCGAGGGGTAGCGGCAATAAGAGGGCGCGAGAGGCGAAGACAGAGGGCGGGAGATGGCGACGACAGAAAGGGCGCGAGAGGGGCGATGGTGATGCGATGGCGGTGACAGAAAGCAGGTATGGAGGCAGAAAGGGACGCGGGAGGGGGCGTGAAAAAGCAAGTCGCGACTTGAAGTTCGAGTTGACTAAGTGAAAGTGGCAGGCGTACGGGCTGAGGCAATAAAACTGTTTAAGATAAGCTATAGGAAAAAATGTAATCAAGCTTCTATGGTGTAGTGGTGAACTGTCCAAGAGCCTTAGTTTTGGTATGCACTGGTCGAGAGTTCAAATCCCGGCATGTACAATTATCAGAAAGTAGCTGTGAGCTGATTATGCAAGCAAGTGTGAGAAAATTTTACTAAAATTAACTAATTGACTGATTATTTTTTTTAAGGGGTGGGGCCGGGTCGGCCCCGGGCCGGCCCCGGGTCGGGCCAGGGCCAGCTAATGCTGGCCCTCCAAGGGCCAGGGCCAACTGCAAGGCGGACCGGCCCTCAGGGCCAGGGCCAGGGCCGGGCAAAATGGGGGTGGCCCTGTCCCGGCCCGGCCCCCGGACAGTCTAAATGGAGCAGCATGTGGCTTGCTATGCGTCGAGAGAAGTGGGACCGCTGGCACTTCAAGCGAATGCGCTTCCCCCCCTTCGACAACGAAGAGCCTCCTCTCGATTATGGCGACAATGTTTTCAATGTGGATCCTCTCGAAGCTATTCAGCTCAACCTTGATGAGACCGAAGATGTTCCCGTCACTGAATGGCTTTACGATGCACGCGCTCTGATAGACGCTCCCTACGTCAATGGACCCTCGTACAAGTATTGACCCTCCCTCTACCAGTCATGGCTAATTTGTATCGGCTCGGTCAGCCGACGACTGAATCCGCCAAAAGGTAGGAGTTTGTCCTCTCATGTGCAAAGAAGCGGTCTTTACGTTTGAGTTCCAAGAGATCCGGGGAAGCTGCTATGGGAAGCGAATAATTGTTATCACGGAAGCGAAACAGCCTCATGCCATCACAGTAAGGCCAGCTTGGTGGGCTGGCCTTGCAACCACGTTGTACGCCACGTTCATATGTTTACGCCTCGGGGTCAGTCCCGTGTCCAAATAGCTCGGGCTTTTACCTTAATACCTGTACTATACGTCCAATTACATAGGTAAGTAGAAAATGTATTTAAAGGTCGGCCAAATCGAACAATACCAGTCACCCTTTTCTGAGTCCCCGTTATCTACTTTTCATCTGAGCCCGCGGTATTTGCCGATGGGACCCGCGTGTCGTTTCTATTTGTATGAACTTTGTCAATGACCCTCAGCCCTCACCTACCCTCAGCCCCCACCGATATATAGTGGGTGCGTTTCTTCCCCTCCTCACAAGTGTCACTTAATGCCACCGCGTACCTCCAGGGCCTCGAAGGCCAAAGTCAATGATATTCCTTCAGACCCGCCGGCAGATTCTTCGGCTCCTGCAACCCAAGCGCCCACTCGTCCACCGACTGGAAAGGGTCGGCGTACATATTCTCGTGCTCATGTGAGATCTGTACCACCCATACACTGAGGGTGAGCCGCTGACTACATCATCATCTTGCCATCCCCCAGTCTACCACCAAGAAGACCCAAGTTGTCGATGATGTCCCTCAGGAAGGCGTTCATGAGGCTGCTATGTGCCGAACCACTCGTCCATCCAAGTCTACTCGGCGTCCTCGTGCAACGGTGAGTTTCTTACTGTTCCTACATTGAGTGTTCTAGCTCTAACAATTGTGAGCATTAAGCCTGTCGCAGATGACGACGGTGAAGAATTTCAGTTATCCGATGATGATAGCGATAGCGAGGCAGATGGTCCCCTAGCTCAGCCAACACCCGATTGTTCAGAAGTACCTCTCACTCCTCGATCTAACACACTTTGCACAGACACCATCGACTCCAATGCTGAGCCTTCTTCAATCACTGATATGGCATTATTCTTCGATGAATATGTTAACAACGAGGGCGAGACGATGAGACGATGCAATGCTTGTTTGTAAGCAATGTATCCTTCGTCATTGGTGTAATCTGACAGAACTACAGGCAGGAAGGCATTAGCGAAGCAAAAGTGGCTTGCTATGGCCCGACCACTGGTAATAGTAACCTTTGGAATCACCTGAAGCGGAAGCATAAGACCGTGTATCGGGAAGCTGCAGTAAAGTACAACTGGCGTATCCTCGAGTCTCTAGATCAACAGGACAAGCTCGGCGTGCAGAAAAACTCACGTGCACGCCAGCTTCCGGCCTACACTCTAGATGAATTCGTCCGACGCCTTCTTCACTGGATCGTTGCAGATGACCAGGTGAGCGTTGTCTTATCTCATTTCGTTCGTAGCTTATCTCTCAACCGTAGTCACTTCGCGTAGTTGATTGCCGTGAATTTCGTGATGTCTGCTATTTTCTTCGACCGGAAACTAAGACCATCCCACATCGCGACAAAATACGCGAACAAGTTACTGTTGAATGGGAAACTGAGTTCAGAAATTTGCGTAAAGCACTTGCTGTTGGTCATTTCCCTCAATGACAGCTGCACTGATCCATGGCGAACAGGACTCGTGCGGCCGGATAAGCTTCACTGCAGATATCTGGTCAAGTGCAAACTTAACGTCATATCTCGCTGTAACATCACACTGGCTTGCTCGGGACGGCAGTACTCTTGTTTTGAAAGCTGCTCTAATTGGCTTTCACTGCCTCACCGAATCACATACGGGTAAAAATATCGCCTCCGCCATCATGTCTCTCATCGATCGTGCTGGTATTGACCCGCGCAAAGTATGTGACCATGTATTAAACCGAGAACGTTACTGAAACGACTAGATCGGTCATTTTACTCTCGACAACGCCGCAAATAATGACGCTGCCATGAAAGAGCTGGAAATCTTACTTCTCAAGCGTGAGGTTATTTTCAGTTCTCTTGATAATCGCATCAGGTGTTACCCACACATCATCAATATCTGCACCTGCCACATCGTCGCCGCCAATACTCAAGTTGGCAGGAGATACATGGAGAGTGACGGTCTGGATGGTGAAGACGACTCGGACGAGTTTGATCCTTCCCTTGCTCCACAGGACAATCTTATCAAACGTGTTGCGAATATTGTCCGCTACATACGCTCGTCGGGAACCAGAAAGGCCGAATTTACGCGTCTTGTCGAGCTATGCCTCGAAGATCCCGAATTAAGGAAAGATCCCAAGTTCATCGGTGCTGCCGAGACAAAGAAGAGACGGCCACTAGAACTCAAGTTACATGTCAGGACTCGATGGGATTCTGTTTACCAGATGCTCGTGCGTTTTCGTTTCCTGAAGAAGGTGAGTGCACGCGTTCGAACTTCGAACGAACTGTCGGCACTGACTCTAGGTATTCAGGCTGTAGTTATGTACTTCGCGAATAACGCGTCGATCCAAACTATGGAACTAAGTGCTACCGACTGGAAACGTGCAGAGGCCTTGGAATGTGTTCTATGGGTATGTTCTCAAATACTCTTCGCACGTCACATTGATGGGTCAACCTTACAATCCATGAGGCTGCACATGAGGTTTTGCAAACTATGTCGTCTGAATCGACGCTGGTCTTGTGTGGTGCTATCGCTAGTTTCGAACTTCTCATGACTCGGTGGGAACGGATGAGTAAGGGAAACCCGGAGCTAAAATGCTGGGCAGATATTGGCTTGTGCTGGGCACGGAAATATTACCAGCGGATGGACGACACTAGGGCATACATTGTCACCTTGGGTATGTACCTGCTTTACGGCGTTGTTGCTGAATCACATGATATGCATTGGCTTCATAGTTCTCGATCCTACCTCACGCTTCACATGGATCCAAGCCGAATGGGAGGAAGAGTATATAGATCTGGCTAAAAAGGTCATGCTCGATCTTGTAAGTGTTTACCTGTAGGCTGTAACTGCATTCCATCGCTCACTATTTGTCATAGATGTCCAAGTGTCGCAAAGAGAACCCATCAGTTGCGGAAGCTGTTCAAACCCAAGTTCTCCCCAAGCGTCCATCATACATGATGTCGACGCGCTTCCAAATCGAGGATCATCCCAGACACCCCGGATCTGACTCGGCATCGACGTGGAGTGTCGAAGGCGAATTCACAAAGTACACTTCGTGTCCCTTGATGACGTTAGGAACCGACATCCTGACATACTGGGAGGTAAATGCATTTGCTTAATTTTCAAATTTACGACTCATGCTACCGATAGGCCCACAAGGCTGAATTCCCTACCCTCTTTGCCATCGCTATGGACTACCTTCCCATTCAAGCTTCTTCTGTCCCATGTGAACGCGTTTTTTCGTCAGCTGCGGAGACCGATACCAAGAAACGAAACCGGATCACCCCAGCACTCATGGAAGCGTTGCAAATGCTAAAGTTCCTGCTAAAGAAGCAGCGTCTTGACTTCATGGGTGGTTGGACGACGGGAGAAAGTGAATTGCTGGAAGAAAGCAGGCAAGAACAAGAGCCTGAGCTCGGTTCTTTGCTGGGCGGGGACATCGAAGATGCACGGGATGAACTACTCGGCGATGATATGAACTCAGAATAGGAGTCTAGCTTAGGATAAGGACCTTGACCGCTACTCGTAGTTCAACTTTGATGTCGTCCCAGATTGTGTACTTACGTACTTCATATACTCTGAACCATTTGTCTGATTCCTCCATCGCTCGATCTGCAAACTGGCAAGTGCAGATCGCTCGGATCACTTGTAATGAGTCGGAGACTCGGAGTTCTAAGTTCATGGAAACCAACATGACTCAACAGAGTCAACACTACCCATACCCCATACCCCATGTCAAATTCAAGCAAACCCCTTAGCGACTCCAAAGACCTTCAGCCCAGCATAGTTCGCGTACGTGGACGGTATAGGCTGGGTAAGTTTCTGGGCTCTGGAACTTTTGGTAAGTTGTTCTGTTTCCGTCTGGCCTTTCGATTTGCTCAGTCCTCCTAGGAAATGTATACTTAGGATGGGACATCAAAACTAGGCTGGATGTTGCAGTAAAGCTTGAGCCTGTCAAAACACGAAATCCCCGGCTCAGGAATGAGCATGCTGTCTACAAGGCCCTTTCAGACACGCCTGGCTTCCCTGCCATGCATTGGTATGGTATAGAGGCCTCCTACAACGTGATGGTTCTCGATCGCCTCGATCTTACGTTGGAAGAGGCAATATACAAGCCCCACAACAACAGCTTAGTGTTCTCGTTCGCCGATCAAATGGTACTTTTTTTTTTTCTGTTCCGCTATCGGTCTCAAATGTTTAATTCATCCCTTCAACAGCTTTCACGTCTTGAATCGCTGCACGAACGAAGTTACATCCACCGCGACGTTAAACCGTCAAGCTTCATGATGGGCATGGGTGAAAAAAGCAGCCAGGTGTTTCTAATCGACTTTAGCTTGGCCCAACTCTTTCGCAATCCCTCTACCCGTCAGCACATCCTGCAGGTGTCTGGGCTGAAGATTGTAGGCACCGTTGCCTTTACATCAATCAGCAGCCATCTAGGACACACGCAATCACGCCGCGATGATCTTGAAGCACTCGTGTATACTATCGTTTATTTATATCGTGGTTGCTTACCTTGGCAAGACCTCGTGGGAGACTCTGTTCTCGAGAAGAAGATCGCCTCGGCCGAAACTCTTTGCCTCGGCCTACCTGCACCCTTTCACACTTTTGCGCAGTACATTCGATTGCTCAACTTCGACCAGAAGCCACAGTACGGCTACCTTCACACACTCCTCGCGCAATGCTTGGGCAGCTCGGCTCCAGATTCTGTTCAACTTGTTATCAAAGAACCTTCACTCAGCCAAAACTGCTTGTCGCCCAGCGACCGAATGTGGGTCACTTTTTTTGTCCCGACTCCCGACTCCCGAAGGCCGAGGCTGACGACAAAATTGTGCAGTTTACGTTCATCATCCAAACACAAGCGAGCCGCGGGATGATTGTGTTGGCAGTGATGACAGGCGTGTTTGGGTTGTAAGTTGTACTATGATATTTCAATCGTTGCCCTCGCTACTGTGTGTTGTTACTTTTGTAGCAATATGTAGACACATCGCGCGTCACTGTCGGGAGTCCGGAGTTGGGAGTCTGGACATGCTTGCTATTTGTTAGTTACCATTTTTGTAGCCCTCGCGGCACTTAGGTTAGAGTCCATTGGACATTGAAGGGGCTGCATCGCCGCGGTGCCACGTATCACGAAAAAAAATTTCTTTTTCCTTGGTACAATATGACAAGCCACTCAAGCCATGGGCTCTGCCCCCTTAGCCGCGACATTTAGCCGAGGCTCGGCTAATCTGGCAAGCCAGTGCCATGGCTAAATGCGGCTTGGCTTCGGCTAGCTCCGGCTCGTCAAGCCCCGCAACACTAGCTTCCCATCCTGCTTCTTGATGTAGAAGAAAGGGCTGGACCATGCGGATTTCGACCTTGTGATGTATCCTTTATCTTGCTGCTCTGTGAGAAACGCCCTCATCAATTTGGTTTCTTCCGCCGTTAATTTGTATGTCTTGCAGTTGATTGTCTTCGGGGCATCTGGCAGAAGCGTGATAACGAGGTCCTCGGGGCGTGAGGGGGGAAGCATTTTGCCTCTTCTTCTGAGAAGACCTTGGCGTATTTCTGGAACTGCTCTGGCACGGCTACCTTGCTTTGCCCTTTTCCCTCTCGTTGAGCCCACTGTTGACTGAAACTCGTTTTACACATTTTCATCCTTTGAGCCGCCCACTTCAGCTTCCAACTTCGCCCGGTGGTGGATAACTTGATGGGTGGCCCTCAAATCTTTCCTTCCTTCCAATTGATCTGAGGGTCAAACTCCCGCAACCAGGGATATCCCAGGATGATCCGATCTTCGCCTAAGTTTGTGATATAGAAGATCTGGGCGGCTTCTTTGCGTCCTTTGAGAATGTTGAGGAGACAGTAGCTGGTAATTTTACCGTCTTGATTCTCCGTTCCGTCTACGTTGAACACCGTTCGTGGTTCCTGGAGGTTTATGGATCCCAGGCCTAGCTTCTCCACCATTCTTGGGTCGATAAAATTTTCTGTAGCACCACTGTCGAGTAGTGCTTTTTCGGCAGCCGTCTTGGTCGCGCTCGTGAACGATAGGGGAATGTCCAGTGTATTGGTTCTCGAGATACGACATATTTGAGTAAGACGGGCTCGCACCCAGGCTGCACGGGTCGAGCCATTCAAAAATCCTCTTCTTCTACCAGCCCATCCAAGGCACCGTTGAAGGCTCCTTTCCCAATTTTGGCTCTGATGCTCCTGAGCATCTGGATGGGGTCCTCGTCGTCACCGACTTGCGTGGTTTCATCATCCTCCTTCTTGCTAGCTCTAGCCCTGGGCTGCTGTAGCGGTTTGGGATTGCTTTGCCCTTTCTTTTTAGGACAATCCCTGGAGAGATGTCCTTGCTCTTTGCAGAAGAAGCACCGTCCCTCTTTTGTAGTCTTTGTTTCTCGTCCGCTTTAGCTGAGTCGGTTCTGGTAACATCGATGTCCATGGCCCAGGGATCTTTCTGAGGGGGGGTTTCCTTCTTCTTGGCCATGAGCTGGCTGGCCCATCGAGGGACGTCCTTTCTGAAGCTAATTTCGTGCTTCAATTGTTGGTACGCGTCGTGGTGCTGGGTGGCCAGCTCCTGCCAGCCTCTCAGGGTGTTTGGGTTGGCCCCTACTTGTTTGAGCATGCTGGTGAGGAGCCCTAGGTCTAGTCCCCTCTTGTACATTCTGATGGTGCCGTTGCTGTCAGCGTCCCACCCTGCCTTCTTTCTGAGACGATTGAATTCGGCTGTATACTGGGCCAAGTTTCCTTTCTTCATCTCCAAGTGTTCTAGCCATGTGATCGCATCGTCTTCTTCATTGGTGTCTTTGAAGGCGTCGTCTAGGGCATCCTCAAAGTTGGTCCACAGGACTTCTGCATTCTCTCCATGCTGGACTACTTCCTGTTCGATGGTGTCCAGGTAATCTTGTACCCATGCCGACACCAGCGGTCCTTTGACCATCCCTAGCATTGTCATGACGCGATTATAGGGGACCAGCATATCATCGTGGTTTCGGTTGATGGCTTTATACATGCGCCACTCGGTTTTGAAGACGTCATAAAGGCCCTTCTCTCCCTTGAATGGTGTGGGTGGTATCCCCTTTAGCCCGTTTCTGGGAGGAGCAACTGGTTGAGCCCCGCGGCTGCAGCTGCGGCGCCTCCACCCCCACCGCCTCCGCCTCCTCCACCGCCGCCTCCGCCACCACCACCGCCACCGCCACCGCTCTGACTTGGCCCTGCCATTGTCGTGGTTTGGGTCGGCTGTGTTAGAGTTGCCGAGCGGGTAAATATGGGGGTTGGCGAAGTGATGCTAAGGGCACTCATGGCATGGTCTATGGGGGTGACTGGCGTGATCATTCTTGGTTCTTCGTTTTCTTGCGTAGGCAGGGGTTCCCTGTTTTGGCTGTCATCGGAGGAGGAGCTTGCTCCTGCCGAATCCTGTTGGGGGGATGTTGCTTCATCTCCGTCCTCACTCTCGTCTTCGCTGGCTTCTGATGGTTGCAAGGAAGAGGGGAGAGCTAATTCATTGAGGATATAGTCGTACTTGGTGAACTTCATGGTGGGATCGGTCCAGTACTCGCTGTTTGACCAATAGATGTTGTACCACCGATTGTTGATGAATTCGCAGGGGGATCTGTACTTGGTTCTCGATCCTTGCTCTACGTGATAGGAGTGATAGGTTGTCGGTTTCTGATATAGTTGGTGCGTTTGTCTCCTTTCTTCCAAGAATCTGATGCTTCCTTTCTGTTCGATGGTTAGGTCGTCGTCCTCTCTGGGAACGACCCTCGTTCCTAGGTCGTCTTCGTTTGTATCCCAGACAACGATTAGAGACCCGTCGTTATTCCTGTCCAGCCTTGCGTATGGAAGGCAATGTGATCCCCCGGTAGGTAGAGGATCAACGTGTTCCCTTGTTCAGATTGGAACAACTCTGTTCCTGCACCCAAGATTGTTTCCAGGTGTCCAATGGTGCGTATACAGGAAATGCTGACTTCTTTCCAGCACCTTTGCTCCGATCTTCGTTTGGCGTTATACTGTTTCTGTATCGCCTCGTTCTTGTTCAAGTGTGCGTCAATCAATAATTCTTTGATCCGCAGATAGGTTGGTTGTTGTAGATAGCCCCAGTGGACATCTACTAAGGAAGAGCTTCGGCTTTTGTTACGGCTCGACTAGGGCCGGGTCCCAACTAGGGTTCAAGAGATTTGGTCTCTCCTAAGATCTAGGTTCAGGGTCACTCAAGGTGACGACGCACAGAACCCTGTGGTGTTGTAGCACAACCACCAAGCTTCGATGGCCCTACTAGGGCGTATAGGAGGGTAAGAGAAGAAAGGGGAAAGTAGAGGGGAATTCTTGTTCACTCAGGAGAGGGTGAAACGAGTCGATTGGAGTCAAAGCCGAAGCTGGGGTACAAGCTACCAGCTGAGGCCTACTTATACAATGTACGCTAATTGTTCTACCAAACTAGGGTGGACAATAAGCAAGGAGTCAAGACAATGGAACGCAGAACAATAGAGACTCGGAACAATAACACTGGACTAACTGGGACAGACAATAGCGCAATCAGAACAATAGAACAGTCAGCACAATAGAGACAATGTGGACGGGACGTCATCCGTGCCTGCCCTAAACATTGACCCGATTCGGACGTTTCGATTCCGTCAACCCGCCGCTGCGCCTCTCCGCAAAATCAACATCACCGCGATCACCGACTCCGACGCGTTCTCAGCTGAAGACACCCGTCGGACAGCCTTTCAAAGTGAATGGACTTGTATATATTGAGTATCTTCCGCTGTTGGGACCTTCATATCAGTTTCTGGCAGTGCTCACTTCTAGTTTACTTGGATCTTCTTAGCCTCTTTTACAGACTTTTTCTATTATACCGGTGCTACGAGACGCCGCTTATCAGTGTGCTACTACTCTCCCACCGCCTCTTATCCCCTGTTTTCGGACCATCGAGCGACGTCGCGCGCAAGGGCAAGCCGTTCGGAGCGTTGCCGGTGCAGCGCCTCCTCGGCTCGACTCTTACATTCCCCTTTTTCTTTCGAGTATCATTCGTTTCACCCTACTTTAGCATGTCCTAGGGGGCAGTGTCATCTAGCATTACCCTCAAAAGACTTTCCCCTTTTCGTTGAGCTACTTACAAGAAAAACATATATAAAGGCCTTGCCCATTGGCCTAGAAGGGCATCCAATACACCACCTTCTCTTCGGATCACTAAGCTTGCCTCGAATACTAAGAACTCGTCTCGTTTTTCATTATCGTCTCGCTTCTTGTTCACGCTTACTCCGCTCGTTATACCACCAGGCTACTACCACGCGTTCAAATACCAAACGCGTCCTACGCTCGCTCGCTTCCCGATTCAGAAACCTTTCCCGCGCACTTCCCTCCGACTCGTTATCGACTCCTCTCGCTTCCCTCGGACTCGCCCGTACTCGTCAGAGTACGTTCATATTGGCTGCCCCAGTGAGGCAAGCCAGAGTCGCTTACCTCGCAATCCAATCTCGTCAGAGCTTTCCTGATTCCTTTGGTTACCTTCTGGTAACCTGTCTATGAAGAAAAAGACCACCAAAGTACCTGTTACGGAATGCAGGACACGTTGGACCCTATGCTTTCCGTAACCATCTTACTCATCAGGACGAGTTTGGATGTGAAATCGGCGAATTCGAAGGTGCAGGTAAGGTCCACCTTACAATGGGACAGATACATATGGCATGGAACCAGCTCGTTATGGTTGGCATCTTGCATGTCATCCTTGCACCCTATAATCGTATGGAATCTGAGCCCAACTTCCTCGAACGGTGGTTTTGCGTCCACTCCTCTGTTGCTTGGGCCTCCACCGCCCTTACGCAACTAATGCTTCCTGCACCAGACACCACACCGCCAACTCGCGTTTAACCCATAACTTGTCCTACTCCAGCGCCAAAGGATACCTCAACTGAACATGTATCGCAGCTGGGTAGCAGCTCACAAAGCGTGGTTGTTGTCTCGGTGGTGGCGTGACGACGGCGACGCGACAGGGTGGGCCGTAGTGGTGTTGAGGACAGTGACTTGGCTTTATTGGGACTGCGCTGTGTGCGCGGCAGAAATTGACAAGGCCGTGATGATTACGCGATACGTTGCATCGTTGGACTACTAGACTCAATGAGTCCGCCGTGTGTCGTGTCTGAGGATATATAACCGAACCGTCCATGGAACATAGTCCTGATAAGAGAGTTGCACCAAGGCTTCGTAATATCAGACAGAATCGGCCATGATAAATTCTAATACCAATTCGCGTACTTCTCTGATCTGACTGGCGTTGGTGTAAATGAACAACGGTTGATTTTTCGTCCGGTACTTTGCTGACATAATAGCCGTAAGGATAGCTGCTCAGCGCTCTGCGCCCCCTGGCAAGGGACATCGCCGTATCAGAGGGCTACACCTGTTGTACATTCTTCAATCGCATCCACGTCATTGCTCACCTCCATGGACATCCCTGGCTGCTGCTCTACCATAACTCATCCTCCCCTCATCAGAGGGCTCGGCCGATGTCATGGTAAGCAGTTCCAAATCTTTGTGTCCCTAATCTATTCACAAACTTGCGAATTAATAGGGCTCATCAGCAATATACGTCCCTCGCCTATCCATATCCTCAACAACGACATGCTTCTCAATATATTTCATCTGTATCGGCTGGACGATCCGGATGAATATGAAGATGAGGATGGTATGTTGAACTTTAAATGGGACCGTCAACGTTGGTGGTACAAACTGGCACACGTTTGTCGACTGTGGCGATATATTATTCTTGGATCACCATCCCTGCTCAACCTCCATCTCTACTGCACCATTGGTGTGCCTGTAGCGAAGATGCTCGCACATTCACCACTGCTACCACTCACCATCTATTATCGCACTGATCTGGAGATAACAGCAGAAGATGAATCGGGTATATTGCTCGCACTTTCCCATCGTGATCGCCTGCATCACGTCGAGATTTTGATGTCACATCCGGGGAAGTTCATCGCGGTTATGGATGATCAATTCCCAGTTCTGAAACACATGAGTATCCAATCCAGGACCGAAGTGGCCCTTCCTGTAACGTTTCAAGCCCCCAATCTACGCCATATCAGACTGTGGACGGTTTCCCTTCCAATTGGATCACCCTTACTCATAACTGCCACACGATTCGTCACTCTCTTGTTTCTCAATATCCCAGCATCCTCCTATCTCCCTCCAAGTTATATACGTACCCGACTTTCGCTTATGCTCCAGCTGGAGAGGCTGTCCATTACATTTGGTTCCTCTATCCCCAACCATGATGTTGAAAAGCAGTTGCGCCAGACCCCAGACATGATCACACTTCCTAACCTACGCCGGTTTATGTTCCGAGGTACGGCCACAAATTTGGAAGACCTTGTTGCTTGGATCAGCGTCCCTTCCCTCAGCATCCTTCGTGTCAGCCTTTTTAATCAGCCTCCCTTCACGGTTCCCCGCCTCTGGCAGTTCATCCAATCATCCGAGAACCTCACATTTAGGGCTGTCCAAGTAACTTTCGGTGCCCTTGGCGTTTCCTTACATGCGGTCCCATGGAAGCGGGGCAATCCGTTGATGTTGCAGATCAGGTGTGGACATCTCGACAGGCAGGCAGCGTCTGCACTTCAACTCTTTGGTACACTTTCACCTGTACTTTCTGTTGTCGAGCAAGTTGCATTCAGCCACGAAGAGCACTATAAACCATCAGAATGGCACAACAATGTCGACCGAACTCAGTGGCGTCAACTTCTTAGGCCGTTCACCAACGCGAAGACCATTCATGTAAAAGATAGTCTCATTAGCAGAATCTTCCATTCCTTACCATCTGACGATGAAGAGCCACCACTCAAGCTCCTTCCGAACCTTGAGGAGATTGGATATTCTGGAGGAGGCGATGGTCGGAACATATTTACTAGATTTCTTGATGAACGACAAGTATCGGGCCATCCTGTGAGCCTGCGGTTGGTGGATCCTTCGATGTTCGATAAACCTCCGCATCTGTACTAGCGTGTGGGTGGTGCTAGTAGACGTTAATTGGTGGATCGAAGTACGTCTCGACACAACTACCCATATCTTAATCGCGCTCACCCTGTGACACCTGCCTACTCTCCTGATCATGGTGACCACCAGATTTTGATTATTGTTGAGATCGCAACAAAGCGTCACAAACTAGCTTCTTTTAGTCTCCATAGGCATGTGCCTTCTTGAGGGCTATCACGTACCCTTCCTCAGATTCCTTAAGTATAATTTGTCTCTCCATACATGTTGGCCATCTGCTATTTGCATTTCGAGCACGGTGTCCCTTGCAATGTATATGTATTTATGTACTGTTCATGCCTACCACTTATCAAGCTATGTCAAAGTCTTGCAATCCTCGTGACGTACTGACTAAGCCATCTGGAGTTCTTCTGCTCTTCATGCCCTTGCACAAGCCAGTCACCTCTTTCCTTCAATTTTGCCGACATGCGTCTGCACCGAAACTTGAAGTTGCTACGAATGTGACGTATTACCGCAATCAGCTGACGATACTCCGCCACCCTCAGGAATAGGTACGTCTTTTCCACATAGTCTGAGCTTTCTTAAAGTTTCTTTTGAATGAACTGGCTCAGGTCTGCCACAGTCGTGAAGTGTTCAGCTTCAGGGTATTATTGATCTTATCCTGTGGAAGGCTATGTATAACAAGGGTACAAAAGGGTGAGCAACTTCGTTTCCTAGTGAAAAGTCCAACCAGCACGATCATCCTCCATAGCGTCCAAGTTTTCGAATCCAACGAGAAATCACCCATTCATCTTTAAGCTTTTGACTCCAGATACGTGCAGAGCTCATCGATCCGAGTCAGCTCACCGAAGTCTATGACAATTGCTGGACATTTCCCCGAACGACGCGACCCCAGCTCAAGGACAACTGACCACAGATGTCCAGCGACTAGCGACCGTTTCTCAAATCTTTACCCCCCTTCCTGGGTTTCGTGATAAAGAATGCTGTCATGCAGCCGCCTTTCGATGGCGTCTGCCTATGTTGTGATATCCACCGAGCGTGTCATGTTCACACATGGTGCCGCGGAGCTTGCGAGTGCGCGGCCAGTTCAGCTCGTTCCGTCCGCGTCAATACGTCGCCCTTCTTCGATCTGGCCTGGTAGTACACCCGCATATATATGAACTACTCGAATCTCTCTCCCTCAGATTCGAACAGAATGGCTGCTGGTTAAAGCCCAGGAGAAGCCGGGGATGCACACTGGCGAGGAATCCGAGGATATCAGCGATCAGTAAGCTGTCACCAGACTGAAGGACATCCTGAGTCTTGTAGGTTCCGTCTTTTGTGAATACATCTCCGTCTGAATATATATATGTGTACTTGGCTGGTCCTGGACGGCTTTCTCACAGTTCGGAAGAGGTACATCCTCTGCTCAACACTGGACCATGGGCGTGGGTTCGGTAATCATACCTCACATTTGCGAAGAAGCACACCGTCGACTCGGAGATGCAGCATATGCCTCAGACGATATCGACGATATAGGGCCAGGCACGCATACATACGGTATCCTTATCTCATGGCGTTATGGTTAGCATCGTGCACGTCACCTCTGTGCCCTACACGCGTATAGAAGGTGAGCCCAACCGTACGCGCGCACTTGGAAGACCCACCACCGTCTCCCTCTCAGTCAGGCTGCCATTTCAATCGTCTGTAGTTATAATTCTTGTATTCACTCTTGGTTAAGTAGGGGTCGTTGCGGGGATTAAGGAAGGGGAATGGAGGTGAACGATAAGCACTGAGCCCGAGAAGAGAATCCGTCATGATGTATTCAAAGTATACCTATTCATATACTCTACCCATCTGAGTGATGTGGAGGCACTAATTCATACAAATATATTGTGATTTCACTGCTAGCCAGCGACCGACGTCTCAACGTCCCACTCTAACTGCTGGCCTTGGCACTGGACCGGATATTTGCGCAGCTCCACGCTCTGGGGAAAGGCGTAATCGAGGTGGAACTCAATCTACCATAGCTTATTCACCGCTCTTCTCCGCTTGCGTTAGTGGGTGCGGGCGCCACATGGGAGTACGGAACGATGACTGAAACATCGTATTGATCCGTGCCGCCTCTCTCGGGCCAATTCCCACCACGCGAGATGATCCTGCAAGAATCAGAGTCAGTCAGTCGGCCATGAGTCATGACCACATGAAACGGTGGTTTCGTTGGTTATCATTTGGAGAAGAAACAACACACGCTGTAAAACGTCCATCTCTCAAAGTTGTAGTACGTCCCATATTCGTGGCGCTTTTGTGCGGTATGTGCTAGTGTTCGGCGTGACGTGGCGTTGGTGGACCGACAGCACTTGAACTATTTGAAGGTGGTGGGACGTTGACCTTTCTGCGCTGTATCCGCACGCGTATTATATAAATGTAGGAGTGTGAAAAAGTGGTTCACAATGAGGTGACGACCGCGACGATGATGATGACGAGGAAGGTAGATGCCAGCGTCCAACCCTGAATATAGGTCAGCGCCTCCTCGGCCAAGGACACCGCCGCCACCACAGGAACTGAATGAGGTATCGGTCAAAGAGGCCGACCGACACGCTGCTGTACACTATTCAATCTCATCCACATCTTTACTCGCCTCCCTGAAAATGTCGGGTCGTTGCTCTACCGTATTTTATCCTCCCCTCATTAGAAGGCTGGGCCGACGTCATGGTAAGCAGTTCCAAATCTTTGTATCCATAGTACTAGTAATGCGCAGTGCGATGGCCATTTTCTCATGGTCCGTATTCGAGTCCAACCACGGGTCCATCGCGGCACAGCCCCACCAATGCCAGTGAGAGGGACCCAGCGTCCCATTTGGAGGTCAGTGCCCTTGGCCAAGGGCACTGCCACCGCCACAGGAATGAAACATCTCGTCCAAGAGACCTACACTGCTGTATGCTCTTCAATTGGATCCACGTCATTACTCACCTCCATGAACATCCCTGGCTGCTGCTCTACCATAACTTATCCTCCCCTTACTAGAGGGCTCTGCCGACGTCACGGTAAGCAGTTCAAAATCCTTGTGTCCCTGACTGTTCACAAATCGCGAATTAATAGGGCTCATCTGCAATATACGTCCCTCGCCTATCGACATCCTCAACGAAGACGTGCTTCTCAATATATTTGATCTGTATCGGCTGGCAGAATTGGACCACTGGCAATATGAAGAGAATACATTGAACGTTAAATGGTGCCGCCAACGTTGGTGGTACAAACTAGTACATGTTTGTCGACAATGGCGAAGTCTTATTCTTGAATTCCCATCCCGGTTCGACCTTCATCTGTTCTGCACCGTTGGTGTGCCTGTAGCGGACATGCTCGCACATTCGCCACTTCTACCACTCACCGTCTCGTATCACACTAAGGGTCGGAAGATAACAGCAGAAGATGAATCGGGTATATTTCTTGCACTTTCGCACCGTGATCGCCTGCATCACGTTGACCTTTGGATGCCAAATCCGGGGAAGTTCGTCGCGAGTATGAATGATCAATTCCCACTTCTGGAACGCATGTATCTTGATTCTTCAATTGAAGTGGTCCTTCCTGCGACGTTTCAAGCCCCCAATCTACGCCAGCTCAAATTATGGACGGTATCCCTTCCAATTGGATCACCCTTACTCACAACGACTGCCACGGGACTCGTCACTCTCGAACTTCGCCATATCCTGGCATCCGCCTATTTCCCTCCGAGTTATATACTCACCCGGCTTTCGCTTATGGCCCAGCTGGTCAATCTGTCCATTACATTTCATTCCTCTATCCCCAACCATGGTGTTGAAAGGCAGTCGCGCCAGACCTCAGACATGATCACACTTCCTAACCTACGCCGGTTTGTGTTCCATGGTACGGCCACATATTTGGAAGACCTTGTTGCTTGGATCAGCGTCCCTTCCCTTAGCATCCTTCGTGTCAGCCTTTTTAATCAGCTTCCCTTTACGCTTCCACGCCTCTGGCAGTTCATCCAATCATCCGAGAACATCACATTTAGGGCCGTCCAGGTAACTTTCCGTTTGCTTGCCGTTTGCTTGCATGCGGTCCCTTTGAAGTGGGGGAATCCCTTGACGTTGCAGATCAGGTGCGAAGTTCCCGACAGGCAGGTAGCGTCTGCAGTTCAATTCTTTGGTACACTTTCACCGGTACTTTCTGTTGTGGAGCAAGTTGCATTCAGTCACGAAGAGCACTATAAACCATCAGAATGGCACAACAATGTCGATCGAAGTCAGTGGCGTCAACTTCTTAGGCCGTTCACCAACGCGAAGACCATTCATGTAAAAGATGGTCTCATTCGCAGAATCTTCCGTTCCTTACCATCTGACGATGGAGAGCCACCACTCGAGCTCCTTCCGAATCTTGAGGAGATTGGATATTCTGGAGGAAGCGATGCTCAGGACGCATTTACCAGATTTCTTGATGAACGACAAGTATCGGGCCATCCTGTGAGCCTGCGCTTGGTGGATCCTTCGATGTTCGATATACCTCACTATCTGTAGCATGTGGGCGGTGCTAGACGCAAATTGGTGGATTGAAGTACGTCTCCACACAACTACCCATATCTTAATCTCACCCCGTAACACCTGCCCAGTCTCCTGTTCATGGTGACCACCAGATTCTGATTATTGTTGAGATCGCAACAAAAGGTGCTTATCTTAGTCTTTATAGGCATGTGCCTTCTTGAGGGCTATCACGTACCCTTCCTCAGATTCCTTAAGTATAATTTGTCTCTCCATACATTTTGGCCATCTGTTATTCGCACTTCGAGCACGGTGTCCCTTGCAATGTATTTACGTACTGTTTATGCCTACCACTTATCAAGCTATGTCAAAGTCTTGCAATCTTGTGACCTACTGACTAAGACAACTGGAGTTCTTCTGCTCTTCATACCTTGCGCAAGCCAGTCACCCCTTTTTGTCGACATGTGTCTGTGCTGAAACTTGAAGCTGCTACGGATGTGACGTATTACCGCAATTAGCTGATGATACTCCGCCACCCTCATGAATCACCCGTTCATTTTTGAGCTTTCGACTCGAGAAACGTGCAGAGCTCATCGATCAGCTCACCGAAGTCTATGACAGTTGCCACAAACGATGCGACCCCACCTTAAGCACAACTGACCACAGATGTCCGGCGGCTATCGACTGTTTCTCAAAAATTTATTCCTCTTCCTGGGTTTCGTGATAAAGAATGGTGTCATGCAGCCGCCTTTCGATGGTATCTGCCTATCTTGTGAATTCCACCGTGTGTCATGTTCACACATGGTGCCGCGGAGCCCGCCAGTGCGTGGCCAGTTCAGCTCGTTTCGGCCATGTCTATACGTCGCCTTTCTTCAACTTGCCCTGGTACACCCGCATATACATGAACTACCCAAATCTCTCTCCCTCAGATTCGAACAGAACGGCCGCCGGCTAAGGCCCAGGAGAAGCCGGGGATGCATAATGGCGAGTATAGCGGCGATCGGAAAGATGTCACTGGGCTGAAGAAGAAACGTTCTGTGTCTTGAAACGTCACATTCGCGCATCGTCGAGGTGGAGGCAGCAGGTGATATCGACGACACTGGTCCCGGCACGCATACGTCTGGTAGCCTCATCTCATGCATCAGTGAGGACCAGCTCATTAGTTTAGACATCTTGTACGTCATCCTTGTGAGTGGAAAGCTTATCAACGACAGCGCGTTTGGCATACTTTCCTCTACCCCTCCCTCTCTCTATTTACCTTTACCTGTATAGAAACTCACCCGAACACCCTCGATTTACATGCACCGCTTTACCACTTGTGCCTCCACCCCCCTATGTAGCTAGCGCACCCCGCGCACACACGACACCGAACACTCACCTTTGGACACACATCTCGTACAGCTTCAACACCAAAGATACCTCGACAACACGTGTATTTGTGGCGCATGCGGCAGCTCACAGAAGTCGCGGCGCGACGCAAGAAGGTGCGGTCGGTGATGGCGAGAACGGTGATGAAGCTTGGGCAGTGTGATTGGGACCACGCGTAGCGCAGAAATTGAAAACGTAGCAGTCGCGTGGTTCGCTGCTTCCTTGGACTCACCAATTAAACCTTTTCTCCTTCTTCATTCCTTCGTGACTATAAAAGCCTTCCTTACATCCTATAAGCCGCTCTTTTATTCGTGTTTGAGACGTGATGTCATGTTGCGGTGATGTATGTAATTGTCCACTAGCACAAGAAGTGCTACTGCCATCTTCCGTACCTACTAGTACTCAGAAAACATCATATGAACGTGGATGAGGGGGGGGGGAAATGTGGAAAATGTGTGTGCCAGTGTGACGAGGTGACGACGACGGCGACGAGGAAAGTGGACACGCGCGTCCCATTCTGGATACCGTGACCAGGCACAACCCCAGGTGGCGTCCGTCGGTTGTCCACCTCTACGTGACATCTACGTTCTAGCTCACCTCTCTGAAGATGTCTGGTTGCTACTCTGCCATAATCTATCCTCTCATTAGAAGGCTCTGCCAACGTAAGCCAAGCAGTGAGTTCCCAATCTCTGTGTGTTTGATCTGCTCACAATCTTGTGAGTTAATAGGGCTCAACAGCAATAGACGACACTCACCTATCAATATCCTCAACGACGATGTGCTTCTCAACATATTTCATCTCTATCGGCTGGAAGAATCGGACGAAGACGAGAATACCGAGTTGAAATACAGATGGGACGGCCAACGTTGGTGGTACAAACTGGCACATGTTTGTCAAGTGTGGAGATATATTATTCTTGGATCACCATCCCGGCTCAACCTTCATCTCCTCTGCACCAATGGTGTACCTGTAGCGGACATGCTCGCCCATTCACCACCTTTGCCACTTACCATTTGTTATCATGGTCATAAGATAAC
Source organism: Lactifluus volemus (assembly GCA_022376515.1). Lineage (NCBI taxonomy): Eukaryota > Fungi > Basidiomycota > Agaricomycetes > Russulales > Russulaceae > Lactifluus > Lactifluus volemus. The sequence goes on from WTXI01000210.1 coordinate 24,421, forward strand.
AATAGAAGATGAATCGGGTATATTGCTCGCACTTTCGCACCGTGATCGCGTGCGTCACATTCACTTTTCGATGCTCCCAAATATGGGGATGTTCATCATGGTTATCGATGATCAATTCCCCGTTCTGGAACACATGTATATCAATTCTCAGACCGAACTGGACCTTCCTGAAACGTTTCAAGCCCCGAATCTACGCCATCTCATACTGTGGAGGGCTTACATTCCAATTGGAACACCCTTACTCACAACGAGTACCGCGGGACTCGTCACTCTCGAGCTTCATGATATCCCAACATCGGCTTACTTCCCTCCAAGTTATCTACTTACCCAGCTTTCGCTCATGGCCCAGCTGAAGAATCTGTCCATTGAATTTAGATCACCTATCCCCATCCATGATGTTGACAGGCAGTTGCACCAGACCCCAGATATGACCACACTTCCTAACCTATGCTGGTTTGCGTTCACTGGCGTGAGCGGCTATTTGGAGGGCCTTGTCTCTCGGATCAACGCTCCTTCCCTCAGCATCCTTCGTGTCTACCTTTTTAGTCAGCTCTCCTTTACTGTTCCACGCCTCCTGCAATTCATGCAAACATCCGAGAATCTCAGATTTACCGCTGTCCACGTAAATTTCGGTGCGGTTGCCGTTTCCTTACATGCGGTCCCTTGGAAGTGGGACGCTCCCTTGGAACTGGAGGTCAGGTGCAGACCTCTCCACTGGCAGATTTCGTCTCAAGTCGCGGTGCAATTCTTTGGTACATTTTCACCCGTACTTTCGGTTGTCGAGAAAGTCACATTCTGCTACCAAGGGTACCATCGATCATCACAATGGTACAACAATGTCGACCGAAGTCAGTGGCGGCAATTTCTTAGACCGTTCACCAACGTGAAGACTATCCATGTACAAGGTGATCTCGTCGGCAAAGTCTTCCGTTCCTTAGATGGAGAGCCACCACTGGAGCTCCTTCCGAACCTTGAGGAAGTTAAATATTCTGGAGGGCTCGATGCTCCGGACGCACTTTATGCGTTCGTCGATGCACGACGCGTAACAGGGCATCCAGTAGACCTGCGCATGGTAGATCACTCAATGTTCCTCGATGACTCGGGATCAGCCATTGCGTGTGAGCGCTGCGGCGACCGCGATATTAGGTGGTAGAAACAGTGCGTCTCAGTATAAATGACCATGTCTCACTAGCGCTCACTCTCATACCAGCACATCGTCCCTTAGCTTCTAATCTCTTGCCATGGTAACTGAAAAAATCATGGGTTCATCTTGGCCACCATTATTCGCACTTCGGGCATGCGCAAGTCCGCGTTCTGGGTAAGGTAAAATGAGATCAAGCTAGATGTCCCACACGTTGTTGAGCGGATCGTCTGTAGTTTATTCGTGGGTGTGGGTGCCACAGCCAGTACTTGTATCAATATTAGAGGCGGAGGAGAGGTAGCAAGGGAGTACTAGTAGACCCAGAACTTCCTGAGGCAGACGGACAGATGGACGGTGTGACAAGTAGAGTCATTGTGTAATCCTCCAAGATTAGTTAGTCACGAGTCGGCTTCCGTTCCATGATTCAAGTTGTCTACCCTTCCACAGTTTCTCTCGCCATATTTTCTCGCCCCTTCCCCCAGTATGCCTTGACGACCCCACAAATCATGGGTATGTCTTGGGCCATAGTTACGGTCACTGTAATTCTTTTTCATTGGTCGACTTCGGACAGCGTAAACTCGTGACGTGCTGACTAAGACATTTGCCGCCTCTGACCTCGGACGTCCGGCTGCTCTTCATCCCGCTTCTCCACCTGGGCTTTTTTCCAAATGAACGTTTGCAAACCTGGTGCGAATCCATGGCGAGTGACTTAATCAACCAGATCCGGCAACGCTCCGTACTCCTGCTTCTGTTGTTCAAGTTCCCATTGGCGTGGATGATCAGCTCGAGGGGTGTTGTTGACCTTTGTCGGGTGGAGAGCTATATCTAATGAGGTTAAAAAGGGGTGAGTAACCTCGCTTGCTGGTGAACAGTGCAACTGACGCGATCATCTTGCATAGCGTCCAAGTTATAAATTCCGACGAGATCTCAACCTCTGTTTGTGAACTTGCAACTCGGATATCGCCAGGGCGACGTGGCCTGCGAGCGTATCTCAAGTCTTTACTCGCCTTCCACGAACTTGAATACCACATATCGTTAGATTGTTGCACCTGGCGCCACAGAGCCTGCGAGTGCGCGGCCAGTTCAGTTTGCTACAGCCCTATCAGCACCTCACGTCGTCTTTCTTTAAGCTGTCTTTGCACACCCGCATAAGCTATATATAAGCTACCCAAATCTCCCCTCAACCACAGGCCGGTTGTCATCCATGACATTCAAGCAAGGGCCGCTTTCACGTATGATATTTCGGGCAAGGCTAAGGCCCAGGAGAAGCCGGGGATGCAGACTGGCGAGGAATCCGAGGATAGTAGCGATCTGTAAGCTGTCACCGGACTGAGGAACGTCCTGAGTCTTGTACGTCCCGTTTTTTTTGAATACATGTCCATCTGATTATATATATGTATGCTTGGTGCTGGTCCGGCTCGATAAACCTAGGTGTGAGCGCTGCAGCAACTGTATTCGAGATGGGACACAGTACGTCTCGATTCAAATGCCTATCTCACTGGCGCTCACACATATCATAATAAGTCATCGATTAAATCGCAAATAAATGGCCAGCCGATTTGATCACGATTATACACCCTTTAGCCACGCAGACTTTCCTCCAATTTGAGGCTAGATAGCGTGTTGGACTCGCTGTGATGTAACGCTTTGCCTTCTTGTCGATGGGCCTTAGCCCTCAATTCGAGATCGTGCGTGAAACACGATCAACTAATCGTACTTTGCCTCAATGATCGCACATCATTCCTTAGGTTCTAATCTCTCTCCGTGGTAACTGAAAAAATTATGCGTACATCTTGGCCACTATTATTCGCACTTCGGGCATGCGCAAGTCCAAATCCGCGTTCTGGGTAAGGTAAAATGAGGTCAAGCTAGATGTCCCACACGTTGTTGAGCGGATCGTCTGTAATTCATTCGCGGGTTCGGGTGCCATAGCTAGTACTAGTATCAATATTAGAGGCGGAGGAGAGGTGGCACAGGAGTACTAATAGACGCTGAGGCAGATGGCCAGCTGGATGGGGTGAACTGAAGCAGAGTCGTCGTGCTAGTACAAGACAAGCTCTGTGTGACCTCTTTCGCTGAGAAGCTGCGGAAGCTTCCGCTTGTGCGACCCTCCAAGAGCCTAGTCAGTCAGTCTGGTTACCCTTGGGAAAAACAACGCACACAAAAAAAGCTCTATTCAGCAGGGTCCGTACGTCCGTTGATCATTCTGGGGACTTGTCAGCGCTGCGTGCGGAAGCTCGCTTGGCATTTGCTGTATATTGTATACGTAGGGTAGTTAGGCGAAAGGGAGTGAGATATTTGTCCGTCCGAAGGGGAGTGTGCTGTGGATAAAGCTTAGTGCTCGCTGTGACCAAAGCCAGAAACTTGCATCTAGCAACCCGAGGGTTGTAACGTCCATACCCGTGGCGCTCTGTGTGGCTTGTGTTCGTAACTTGAAGTATTTGAAGGTCATAACTGAAGGCATTGGCCTGTCTGCGCTGTATCCGCGTGCATAATGTACAAACGTAGGTGAGTATGTGAAAGTGAGGAAAATGAGGCGTGGCTCATGTGACGACAGCGACGGCAATGATGACGAGGAAGGTGGACGCCAACGTGCCATTCTGGATATAGGTCAGCGCCCACCTTGGCCAAGGACACTGCCACCGCCACGGAATGAGGGATCGGTCGTCTACACACTGCTGTACTATGCTCTTCAATCACATCCGAGTCCACGTCATTACTCACCTCCCTGAAAATGCCTGGATGCTGCTCTACCACAATTTATCCTCCCCTCATTAGAAGGCTCGGCCGACGTACTAGTACGCAGTTCCAAATCATAATCTTTGTGTCGCTGATCTGTTCCTGATCCCAAATTTGCGAATCAATAGGGCTCGACAGCAATCATGATGCCAGCAATAAACGACGCTCACCTATCGATATCCTCAATGATGACGTGTTTCTCAATATATTTCATCTTTATCGGCTGGCAGATCCGGACGAATATGAAGATGAGAATGGCTGGTTGACCCTCGGATACAAGCGTCAACGTTGGTGGTACAAACTGGCACAAGTTTGTCGACAGTGGCGAAATATTATTCTTGAATCACCATCTTGGCTCGACCTTGATCTCTACTGCACCTTTGGTGTACCTGTAGCTGACATGCTCGCACATTCACCACCTCTACCACTCACCATCTATTATCCCCAAGCCATGTATTATCCCAAAACTCCGATACAGAAGATAACAGCAGAAGATGAATCGGGTATATTGCTCGCACTTTCACACCGCGATCGCATTCGTCGCATTGACCTTCGGCACCTCCGAAATATGGAGAAGTTCTTCACGGTTATGGGTGATCAATTCCCAATTCTGGAACGCGTGTATATCTATTCTCATCCCAAAGCGCGAGTGGTCCTCCCTGAAACGTTTCAAGCCCCCAATCTACGCCATCTCGTACTGTCGGCGACTTCCCTTCCAATTGGATCACCCTTACTCACAACTGCCGCGGGACTCGTCACTCTCGAGCTTCTCGATATCCCCGCATCCGCCTATTTCCCTCCAAGTCATCTACTTACCCGGCTTTCGCTTATGGCCCAGCTGAAGAGGCTGTCCATTACATTTTTTTCCCCTATCCCCAACCGTGATGTTGAAAGGCAGTTGCACCAGACCCCGGATATGGTCGTACTTCCTAACCTACGCTTCTTTCTATTCAGAGGTACGACGACATATTTGGAAGGTCTTGTTGGTCGGATCAGCGCCCCTTTCCTCAACCAACTTCAACTCCATCTTAATCACCGGCCCCCCTTTATTTTTCCACGCCTCTTGCAGTTCATACAAACATCCCAGAACCTGGAATTTACCGCTGTTCAGGTAGCTTTCGGCGCCTCTGCCCTTTCCTTATATGCGGTCCCTCCGAGTCGGACGCTGTTGTTGCGGATCTGGTGCGAAAATCTCGACTGGCAGGTTACGGCTGCGGCGCAATTATTTGGTACACTTTCACCCGTACTCTCTGTTGTCGAGCAAGTCACATTCAGCTACGAAGAGCACCAACAATCATCGGAATGGCACAACAATGTCGACCGAAGTCGGTGGCGTGAACTCCTTAGGCCGTTCACCAACGCGAAGACTATTCATGTGCACGATGATCTCGTCAGCAAAATCTTCTGTTCTGACGATGGAGAGCCACCACTGGAGTTCCTTCCAAACCTTGAGGTAGTTGGATATTCTGGAGGAAGCGATGCTCGGGACGCATTTATCACATTTCTCAATGAACGACAGGTAGCAGGCCGTCCTGTGACCCTCCGCATTGTAGGTCGCTCGGTGCTCAAGGATCAATATTACTAAGTACGTGTGGGCGCTGCAGCACTGGTTGTAAGGATTGAAGTACGTCTCGATACAACTACCCATATTTCACTCGAGCTCACATCCACACTGACTCTTCTGTTCATGTCAACCGCCAGAATTCATGTCGTCGATGATATCGCAACACTGAGTAGCCCCAAGTTGCTTATCATGGGTCTATACTCACTTTGCGCCTTGAAGCCGCAAAGTTGATGACCATCATACACCCTTTCGATTTCGTTGCATGATCGCACACCTTTCCTCAGTTTCTCTAATTTCTATTTCTCTCCCCTCTGCGTCCCTTGCCACTGCACAAATCATGCGTATGTCTTGGGCCATCATTACGGTTACTGTAATTCCTTTTCATTGTTCGACTTATTGACAGCTTGTAAACCCGCGACGTACTGACTAAGTCATTCGGGCGTCTCAGATCTCTCGGACCTTAGGCTGCTCTTCATCCCGCTTGTTTGTTTTGTCGATATGCCTCTCCACTTTTTTCAACTAGCCTGAGCCTTTTTTAAGATGAATGTTTGTAGACCCGGTGAGCCTTCCGCTCAAGCTGCCATTGCAATCGTCTGTGGCTATAACTCTTATATTCATTCTTGTTAAGTAGGGGGGTTACGAAGGGGGGTGAAGGGGATTTAGTGTGAACGATGAGCGCTGAGCGTTGAGCCCGAGAAGAGAATTCGTCACGATATGTTCAAAGTATACCTATTCATATATTCTACCCATCTGACTGATGTGGAGGAATGGACACAAATAAATATATCGTGATTTGTGGTACGTACGGGGAATCGGGGATCATTGCTAGTCAGCAACCGTCGTCCACTCTCAACCTCCCATTCTCATTGCTGGCCTTGGCACTGGACCGGATATATGCGCAGCTCCACACTCTGGGGAAAGGCGAGCCGAGAGGGAACTCGATAGCTTATCCACCGGTCTTCTCCACTTGCGTTCGTGGGTGCGGGTGCCACATGGGAGTATGGAACGATGACGTCGTGTAGAATGAAACAAGATCGGGCCAAATCCCTGGATGTTGCCCACTTGGGGGCGTCCGCCTGCGCGAGATGATCTGCAAGAATCAGAGTCAGTCAGTCGGTCATTACGATGTGTGTAACAGTGGTTTCGCTGGTTATCGTTGGGAGAAGAAACAACGCACGTCAAAAAACGTACATCTAGCAGAGCTGTAGTACGTGCTAGTGTTCGGCGTGACCTGGCGTTGGTGGACCGACAGCACTTGAACTGTTTGAATGTGGTGGGGTGTTGACCTTTCTGCGCTGTATCCGCGCGCATATTATATAAATGTAGGTGTGCGTGAAAGTGGGAAAAAGTGGCTCATAATGAGGTGACGACGGCGACGATGATGATGACGAGGAAGGTGAACGCCAGCCCGGGCCAATTCTGGGTCCGCGCCCTCTCGGAAGGACGCTTCCACCGCCACAGGAATGAGGCATTGGTCATCCAAGAGGCCTACACATTGCTGAACACTATTCAATCACATCCACATCTTTACTCGCCTCCCTGAAATGCCCAGTTGTTGTTCTACCATCATTTATCCTCCCGTCATTAGAAGGCTCGGCGGACGCCACGGTAAGCAGTTCCAATCTTTGTATCCTTAATCTGTTCACAAACGTAAAGATTACTAGTAGGACTCGACAGCAATAGAAGACACTCAGGCTCACCTATACGTATCCTCAACGATGACGTTCTTCTCAATATATTTCATCTTTATCGGCTGGCCGATGATCCAGACGAATATGAAGATGGGACTGTGTTAGTCATTGTTTGGCACCGCCGACGTTGGTGGTACAAACTGGCACATGTTTGTCGACAATGGCGAAATCTTATTTTTCAATCACCATCTCGGCTCGACCTTCACCTCTTTTGCACCAACGGTGTGCCTGTAGCAGACGTGCTCGCACATTCACCACCCCTACCGCTCACCGTCTATTATCATGGTCGGGAGATAGTAACAGAGGATGAATCGGGTATATTGCTTGCACTTTCGCTCCGTGATCGCCTGCATCACGTCGAGATTTTAATGTCACATCCGGAGAAGTTCATCGCAGTTATGGATGATCAATTCCCTGTTCTGGAACACATGAAAATCGAATCTCAGGCTGAAGTGGCCCTTCCTGTAACGTTTCAAGCCCCCAATTTACGCTATCTCAGACTGTCGACGGTTTTCCTTCCAATTGGATCACCCTTACTCACAACTGCTGTGGGACTCGTCACTCTCGATCTTATGAATATCCGACTATCCGCCTATTTCCCCCCAAGTTATATACTTACCCGACTTTCGCTTATGCTCCAGCTGGAGAGGCTGTCCATATCATTTTATTCCTCTACCGCCAACCGTGAAGTTGAAAGTCAGTCCTGCCAGACCCCGGACATGACTACACTTCCTAACCTACGCCAATTTATGTTCCAAGGAACGGCTACATATTTGGAAGGTCTTATTCCTTGGATCAGCGCCCCTTCCATCAGCATCCTTCATGTCAAACTTTTTATTCGGCTTCCCCTTACCGTTCCACGCCTCTGTCAGTTCATCCAAACATCTGAGAACCTCACATTTAGGGTCGTTCATGTTACTTTCTGCGTGGATGCCGTTTCCTTACATGCGTTCCCTTGGGAGCGGGTCAATCCCTTGATGTTGCAGATCATGTGGGGACATTTCGACAACCAGGTAGCGTCTGCAGTTCAATTCTTTGCTACACTTTCACCTGTTCTTTCTGTTGTCGAGCAAGTTGTATTCAGCTATGACGAGTATGACGAGCACTATCATCCATCAACATGGGACGTCAATGTTGACCGAAGTCAGTGGCGTGAACTTCTTAGGCCGTTCACCAACGCGAAGATCATTCATGTAGACGATAGTCTCATTAGCGGAATCTTCGATTCCTTACCATCTGACGATGGAGAGCCACCACTCGAGCTCCTTCCGAATCTTGAGGAGATTGGATATTCTGGAGGAGGCGATGCTCAGGACGCATTTACCAGATTTCTTAATGAACGACAAGTATCGGGCCATCCCGTGAGCCTGCGGTTGGTGGATCCTTCGATGTTTGATACACCTGCGTATCTGCAAGTGTAGCGTCTGGGCGGTGCTAGACGGATCGAAGTACGTCTCGACACAACTACCCATATCTTAATCGCGCTCACATCGTGACACCCGCCTACTCTCCTGTTCATTGTGACCACCAGACTTTAATCATTGTTGAGATTGCAATAAAGCATCCCAAACTAGCTTATCTTAGTCTTCATAGGCATGTGCCTTCTTGTTGACTATCACGTACCCTTCCTCAGTATAATCTGTCTCTCCATACATATTGGCCATCTGCTATTCGCATTTCGAGCCCGGTGTCCGTTGCAATGTATTTACGCACTGTTTATGCCTACCACTTATCAAGCTATGTCAAAATCTTGTGACCTACTGACTAAGCCATGTGGAGTTCTTCTGCTCTTCATACCCTTGCGCAAGCCAGTCACCCCTCTTTTCTTCATTTTTGTCGACATGTGTCTGCGCTAAAACGTGAAGCTGCTACGGATGTGGCGTATTACCGCAATCAGCCCGCCACCCTCATGGATCACCCGTTCATTTTTGAGCTTTTGATTCGAGAAACGTGCAGAGCCACCGGAGTCTATGACAATTGCTTGACTTGTCCCACAAAACGATGCGACCCCACCTCAAGCACAACTGACCACAGATATCCGGCGGCTATCGACCATTTCTCAAAAATTTATTCCCCTTCCTGGATTTCGTGATAAAGAATACTGTCATGCAAGCCGCCTTTCGATGGTGTCTGCCTATCTTGTGAATTCCACCGTGTGTCATGTTCACACATGGTGCCGCGGAGCCCGCGACTCCGAGCGCGTGGCCAGTTCAACTCGTTCCGTCCGCGTCAATACATCGCCCTTCATCAACCTGCTCTGGTACGCCCGCATATATATGAACTACTCGAATCTCTCTCCCTCAGAATTGAACAAGCTGGGGATGCACAATGGCAAGTATAGCGACGATCGCTAAGATGCCCACTGAGCTGAAGAAGAACGCTCCGTGTCTTGACACGTCACATTCGCCTCATCTCATGCAACAGCGAAGACCAGCTCGTTAGGCTTCGCATCTTGCATGTCATCCTTGTGAATTATCAACGACAGTGCATCTGGCATATTTTCCCCCTACCCCCTCCCTCTCTCCTTTTACCTCTACTCATATAGAAGCTGAGCCCAACAACACCCTACCTCGACCACACTTGTACTATTTGCAGCGCGGGTGGCAACCCACAGAAGCATGGTAGTGGTCGCGCGCGACGCAGCAAGGTGGGGCCGGTGGTGGCGAGGACAGTGATGAAGCTTGGGCATTGTGATGGAGACCGCGGGCAGCGGCAGAAATCGGAAAAGTGGCAGTTACGCGATTCGCTGCTGCCTTGGACTCGCCAATCATACTTTTTCTCCCTATTCCATCCTTGGTAACTATCAAAGTCGTACGTGCCAGTGATGTCATTATGCGGTGATGTATGTACTTGTCCGCTAAACGAAGTGCTACATTATGCCTTCTTTCCGTACCTAGTACTCAGTGACATTCACGAAGTCACCTGCGTGATTTATCGTTTCATGTTATGAGATGCAATGATCTGACTGGCATGGAAGCGGGGATGAAATCGAATATATCATAACTTCGTCATTGTCTAACACTTAGCTGTGGGGATTGCCGCTAACCAGTGACGCTAGGAACGCTCAATGACCATTGACGAAGACGAACAAGAGGGTCCATCACCCGATGGTATAGCATACAAGAAATAATTAGCAAAAGCACACACTTTTGGCATTTTGTATGATACGTGTTCGCGACGGGGCGTCGGTGGGCAGTTCTTGAAGTGTTTGTTAGAGATGAGGTTAGGTTGTGTGGCTCAGGACGAGGCGACGGCGATGGTAATGAGGAAAGTGGACACCAGCGTGCTCCCACTGGCACGTGCCTCGACAAGCTCAGTCCATCACATCTACGGCTGTTCCGCTATTCCTCTCTCAAAATCCCTGGTAGCTGCTCTACCATAACATGTTCTCATTAGAAGGCTCGGATGACGTGAGCTCCAAATCTTTGTGTCCCCTATCTTCTTAACAAATTTGGGAATTGGCTGGGCTCAAAGGCAATAGACGACACTCCCCATGATGACTGAGTATCGTCTATTGCTGATAGGCACGTTATCGTTGAGGATATGGATATCTATCCATATACTCAACGATAACGCGCTTATCAGTGTACTTCATCTCTAGTATCGGCGGCTGGCAGATCCGGACGGATATGAAGATGATACTCGATATCTATCTTTTTAATCACCCAGATGTAAAGCTGTCGGGAAACGTTTAGGTGCGCATCCTGTTGGATTGGAGGTGGAATACTCCTTTGCTGTTGCGAATCAAGTGCGGACACTTGATTGGCAAGTAGCGTCTGTGGTGCAAATGTTCAGTACACTTACACCCATACTTTCAGTTGTGGAGCAAGTCAAGCACGATCAGTCGTCAGAATCGCACAATCATGTTGACCGATGGAATGGGGATTAGGGACAGCGGGGTCAGGACGACAGCGTGGGAAGCGTAGCGGACATTGTACAGTTACCCGACGCTGAGATAAGCACAGACAACGCGGCTTCATCGCTTCATCCCCAACCACTACATCCTCGAGGCAACGCCCGACCCTCCACCGAAGACATTGGCTTGAACTTATTAGGCCGTTCACCAACGGGAAGGCTATTCGTGCCAGTTGTGCAGATAATCTCGTTGGATATTCCGGAGGGCGCGCCCATTTACTGCATTTCTTACGTACTCGTGAGTTCTGATCGAAGTACATCTCGACACAACTACCCTATCTCACTCCAAGTCGCCCCTTTCCCCGGATTCCTTTAATTTGTGACTGCACTAATCATCTCCACTTTCATGTTTTCTACCTGGTAAGTTGCAATCTCGTGACATGCTGACTAAGACATTCTGCGCCTCTGCATCTCCAGTACGCTTCATCCAGTACGCTTCATCTCGTTTTGTGCCCTAGTCAGTGTCGACATTCGTCCGCACTGGACTTGAAACTGCTACGGATGTGACGTCTTCGCTGCGATTATCTGACGATACTCCACCACTCTCATGGATAGGTCTTTTTTTTTCAACCAACCCTGATCAACCAGATCCGGCGAAGCTCCCCACACCGACGGCTATGGTTCAGATTTCTATTTGTGTGGATCATCAACTCGAAGATGTTTTGTCGGGTGGAAGATTATACATAACGAGGGTGAGAAAACTTGTTGTGCCAGTGAAAAGTCCAGGTTGACGCGATCATCCTACATAGCATCCAAGTTGTCCAAGTCAACGACACGACGAAAACGCGCAGAGCTCATCGAGCATCTTGCTAATTTCTATGACAAAACTGCCGAACCTTTCCTGAACGATGCGATGCCATCTAATACACAACTATTCATGGCGATCTGGCCTGCGACCATCTCTCAAAATTACACCCCCTTCCTGGGCTTTCCAACTAGTTCAGCTCGTTCCAGCTGCGGCAACAACTGTCGTCACCTTGCTTCAAGCTTTCCGGTACACCGGCATATTCATGAGCTACCCGAATCTCCACTCCTCCGATTCGAGCAGAAATGCCACATTGTCGTCCCCGGGCATTCAAGCAAGATGTGCTTCAGGCTGCGGCGATCAGTAGACTGTCACTGGACTGAAGAAAGGTCAGGTCCTGTGTCTTGTAGGTCCTCTTTTGCTGGCGCTCATCTGATTATAGATATGTATGATTGACTCGTTTAGAGTTCGAGGAGGTACATCCTCCGCTCAAAGCCAAAGGTCGTCTATTATGCCACATTCGCAAAGAAGTGTATCTTAAAGGCAAAGGTACGCAGGCTTCAGACAATATCGACTATTTGGGGCTCGGATTTTTGTCTTTTGTTTGAATCCAGATTTATATAGGTGCGGATATGTATGGCATGGAAGGAAGGACGTGACGTTTGGGTGTGATGTGTGCACAGCGGTAGAAATTAACAAGGCCTTGACGATTCGTGATTTGTTGCTTCATTGGACTCTCCAAGTATAATTTCTCTTCCTTCCGCTGACTCCGCCGTGTGTGGTGCCTGAGGGTATAAACTCGAACCTTCTATGTTGGTTCTACGGTTCAACCATCGTCTTCATGGTTTCAAGTTAGGAAGAACCGGTCATGATAATAAATTCTACTAGCAACGCCAATTTGCGTACAATACTGGTCTCACGGGCGTGGGAGTAAGGATGAACATCGAATATATCATGATTTTTTGTTGTCACGGTCTGGTACTGGCTGCCGTTACCACGTGACTGCTTGCCACGTTCAATAATCGTCAACAATAATGCGCAGTATATTCTCATTGTCGTCCGTCCAACCACGGGTCCACCACGGCGCAGCCCAACCGATGAGAGTGAGGCAGCGTCCCATTTGGATATAGGTCAGCGCCCACCTTGACCAAGGACAGTGCCACCGCCACGGGAATAAGGCATCGGTTCGTCCAAAAGGCCGACACACTGCCGTACGCTCTTCAATCGCGTCCACGTCATTACTCACCTCCCTGAAAATGCCTGGATGCTGCTCTACCATAATTTGTCCTCCCCTCATTAGAAGGCTCGGCCGACGTACTAGTACGCAGTTCCAAATCATGATCTTTGTGTCGCTGATCTGTTCCTGATCACAAATTTGCGAATCAATAGGGCTCGACAGTAATCATGATGCCAGCAATAATCGACGCTCACCTATCCACATCCTCAACGATGACGTGCTTCTCAATATATTTCATCTTTATCGGTTGGCAGAACCGGACGAATACGAGGATGGAAATGGCTTGTTGAACTACAGATGGGACCGTCAACGTTGGTGGTACAAACTGGCACAAGTTTGTCGACACTGGCGAAATCTTATTCTTGAATCACCATCTTGGCTCGACCTTCATCTCTACTGCACTAATGGTGTCCCTGTAGCGGACATGCTTGCACATTCACCACCACTACCACTCACGATCGATTATCACACCTTGAATCGGGGGATGACAGCAGAAGATGAATCGGGTATATTGCTTGCACTTTCACACCGTGATCGCGTTTGTTGCATTGACCTTTTCGAGCTGCCAAATATGGGGAAGTTCGTCACAGTTATGGATGATCAATTCCCAATTCTGGAACGCATGTATATCTATTCCCGGACCGAAGTTGTCCTTCCTGTAACGTTTCAAGCCCCCAATCTACGCCATCTCAAACTGACGACGACTTCCCTTCCAATTGGATCACCCTTACTTACCACAACTGCCGCGGGACTCGTCACTCTCGAGCTCCTTCCAGCATCCGGCTATTTCCCTCCAAGTTATCTACTTTACCTGCTTTCGCTTATGGCCCAGCTGGAGAGGCTGTCCATTGGATTTCGTTTCCCTCCTTCCAACCGCGATGTTGAAAGGGAGTTGCACCAGACCCCGGATATGATCGTACTTCCTAACTTACGCTTCATTCTATTCAAAGGTACGGCGACATATTTGGAAGGTCTCGTTGCTCGGATCAGCGCCCCTTTCCTCAACCAACTTCAAGTTTTTCTTGTTCACCACCCCTCCTTTACTTTTCCACGCCTCTTGCAGTTCATACAAACGTCCGAGAACCTGGGATTTACCGCTGTTCAGGTAGCTTTCGGCGGCTTTGCCCTTTCCTTATATGCGGTCCCTCCAAGTCGGACGGTGTGGTTGCGGATCTCGTGCGTCCATCTCGACTGGCAGGTTACGACTGCGGCGCAATTATTTGGTACACTTTCACCCGTACTCTCTGTTGTCGAGCAAGTCACATTCAGCTACGAAGAGCACCAACAATCATCGGAATCGCACAACAATGTCGACCGAAGTCGGTGGCGTGAACTCCTTAGGCCGTTCACCAACGCGAAGACTATTCATGTGCACGATGATCTCGTCAGCAAAATCTTCTGTTCTGACGATGGAGAGCCACCACTGGAGTTCCTTCCAAACCTTGAGGTAGTTGGATATTCTGGAGGAAGCGATGCTCGGGACGCATTTACCACATTTCTCAATGAACGACAGGTAGCAGGCCATCCTGTGACCCTCCGTATCGTGGATCGCTCGGTGCTCAAGGATCAATATTACTAAGTACGTGTGGGCGCTGCAGCACTGGTTGGAAGGATTGAAGTACGTCTCGATACAACTACTATTTCACTCGAGCTCACATTCACACCGACTCTTCTGTTCATGTCAACCGCCAGGATTCATGTCGTCGATAATATCGCAATACTGAGTATCCCCAAGCTGCTTATCTGAATCAACGTGGGTCTATACTCAGTTTGCGTCTTCAAGACGCAAGTTGATGACCATCATACACCCTTTCGATTTCGTTGCATGATCGCTCACCCTTCCTCGGTCTCTCCAATTATTATTTCTCTTTCCCCTGCGTTCCTTGCGACTGCACAAATCATGCGTATGTCTTGGGCCATCATACGGTTACTGTAATTCTTTTTTATTGTTTGACTTATTGACAGCTTGTAAACCCGCGATGTACTGACTAAGTCATTCGGGCGTCTCAGATCTCTCGGACCTTAGGCTACTCTTCAGCTTCATCCCGCTTGTTTGTTTTGTCGATATGCCTCTCCACTTTTTTTAAACTAGCCTGAGCCTTTTTAAACAAGACACGGTGTGCCTTCCGCTCAAGCTGCCATTGCAATCGTCTGTGGCTATAACTCTTGTATACATCATGGTTCTTGTTGAGAAGGGGTTGTTGCGGAGATTAGGACAGTGTGAACGATGAGCACTGAGCCCGAGAAGAGATTTCGTCATGACATGTTCAAAATATACCTAATCATATACTCTACCCATCTGACTGATGTGGAGGGACGGATACAAATGAATATATCGTTATTGGTGGTACGTACGGGGAATTGGGGATCACGGCTAGCCAGAAACCGTCATCCACTCTCAACCTCCCATTCTCACTGCTGGCCTTGGCACTGGACCGGATATTTGGCATTTGCGCAGACCCACACTCTGGCGAAAGGCGAGCCGAGAGGGAACTCGATCTCCCACTGGCATAGCTTATCCACCGGTCTTCTCCACTTGCGTTCGTGGGTGGTCGTGTAGAATGAAACAAGATCGGGCCAAATCCTGGGATGCTGCCCACTTGGGGATGTCCGTCTGCGCGAGATGATCTTTAAGAATCAGAGTCAGTCAGTCGGTCATTACGATGTGTGTAACAGTGGTTTCGCTGGTTATCGTTGGGAGAAGAAACAACGCACGTCAAAAACGTACATCTAGCAGAGCTGTAGTACGTGCTAGTGTTCGGCGTGACGTGGCGTTGGTGAACCGACAGCACTTAAACTGTTTGGATGTGGTGGGGTGTTGACCTTTCTGCGCTGTATCCGCACGCATATTATATAGATGTAGGTGTGCGTGAAAGTGGGAAAAAGTGGTTCATAATGAGTAATGAGGTGACGACGGCGACGATGATGATGAAGAAGGTGAACGCCAGCCCGGGCTAACCCTGGATTTAGGTCAGCGCCTTTTCAGCCAAGGACGCTGCCGGAATGAAGCATCCGGTCATCCAAGGACTATTCAATCACATCCACATCTTTACTCACCTCCCTGAAAATGTCTGGTTGTTCCTCTATCATATCTTATCCTCCCATCATTAGAAGGCTCGGCGGACGTCACCTGTATACACGCAGTCCAATCACATCTACGGCTGTTCCTCATCTCTGAAAATGACTGGTACCTGCTCTACCATAACGTGTTCTCTCATTAGAAGGCTCGGATGACTTGAGCTCCAAATCTTTGTGTCCCCGAGTTTGTTACAAAACTTGCGAATTAATAGAGCCCAACGGCACTCCGAGTCACATCGTGTGGGTGTCATCTACTGAAAGCACGCTATCGTCGAGCATGTGGATATGATACCACGTCGCATTTGCTTTTGGATGCCAACCGTAAGGTTGAGCAATTCATCACAACTTTGGATGACGAATTCCCAATTCTGGAACGCGTCTATATCACGTCACGGGCCGAAGTAATCCTTCCTCAGGCTGTAACGTATCTCAGACTGTCGCCGGGTTGCATTCCAATTTGAACACCCTTCCTCACGACTCCTGCCAGTTTTATAGATCTTATCACTCGAGAGCTTATAACTTAAGTTACCTAGAGTTGCAATCTCGTGACATGCTGACTAAGACATTCTAGCCGTTTTGTTTTGTGCGGCGAGTCGGTCACTCTTTTTTTTCATTCTTTGTCGGCATTGGACTTGAAGCTGCTAGATGTGACGTCTTCGAGGAAAGCTGATGGTACTCTACCACCCTCATGGATAGGTCCTTTTATTCAACCAGCCCGAACTTTCTTGATCAACCAGTTGAAAACTCCTCATACTGACTGCTATGGTTCAGGTTCCCATTTGCGGCTAGTCAAAAGTCCAACTGAAGCGATCATCCTACGTAGCATCCAAGCTGCTGAACGTTTCGTCAACGATACGACGCTATCTAATAAAACTCTTCATGGCGATCCGGCCTTCGAACGCCTCTCAAACTTACCCGCCTTCCTGGGCTTCGCGATAAATAATACTGTCATGCAGCCACTGCTCGATGGCCTCATGTCTTACGAATTCCATAAAGCATCAGATTGTCGCACATGGTACCGTGAAGCCTGCGAGCACGCGGCCAGTTCAGCTCGTTTCGGCTGCGGTAACACCTTTCTTCAAGCTGCCTTGGTACGCAAGCATATGCATGAGCCACCCGAATCGAATTCGAGCAGAACGTTTCTCACAGTTCGAAGAGGTACATCCTCCGCTCGACGACCTCCGTAACGCCGGAGGTCGTCAAACATGCCACATTCGTGAAGGTGATTTGCATTTCAAGACGACGGGCAGTACACGCTCCAAACGATATCGACTTTATAGAGCTTGGCACAGATACGTTTGAATGGAACCATGCGGACTAACACGTTATTGTTGGCATCACTCACTCGTATGGAAGCCGCTGAGCCCAACATCCCAGAACAGTGGATCTATGTCCACTTCTCCGTCGCTTGGACTTCCTCCGCCCTTAAGCAACTAATGCGCCCTGCGCGCACACCACACTACCCACTGGCATTTGACTCATACGTTGTCCAGCTTCAGCACCAAGGATGCCTCGAGTGAACACGTATCTGCGGCCTGGGTAGCAGCTCACAACGCATAGTTACTGTCGCGGTGGCGGCGTGACGCACGACAAAACGACATCAATGCCACCAGACTCTATGACTCCGCCGTGTGTCGTATCTGACGGTATACAATCGAACCGTCCATGGAACATAGTCCTGTTAAGAGAGTCGCCAAGGCTTCGTAATATGAGACAGAATTGGCCATGGTAAATTCTAATACCAATTCGCGTACAGACTAGCGTGGGAGTAAATGAACATCGATTGATTTTTCGTCTGTATTTAGCTGACATAATAGCTGTAAAGGATCGCTGCTACCAAGTGACTGCTTGCCACGCTATAATGCGCAGGGCGATTGCCATACCTTCATTGTCATCCGTGTTCAAGTCCAACTATGGATCCATCGCAGTGCAGGCCCACCGATGAGACGAAATGTGGACGCCAGCGTCCCATTTGGACATCGGCCAGCGCCCACCTTGACCAAGGACACCGCCGTCATGGGAACGAGGCACCTGTCGTCGAAGAGGGCCACACACTCCTGTACGCTCTTCAATCGCACCCACGTCATTTCTCACCTCCCTGAAAATGTCTGGTTGCTGCTCTACCATAATTTATCCTCCCCTCATCAGAAGTCTCGACCGTGACCGACGTGAGCAGTTCCAAATCATCTTGACGTCCCTCATCTGTTCACAAACTTGCAAATTCATAGGGAGCGACAGCAGTATACGTCACTCACATATCGATATCCTCAACGACGATGTGCTTCTCAATATATTTCATCTCTATCGGTTGGCAGATCCGGACGAATATCACGACGGAATTGTGACGGTCTTCGTTTGTCACCGCCAACGTTGGTGGTACAAACTAGCACATGTTTGTCGACAATGGCGAAATATTATTCTTGAATCACCATCCCGGCTCGACCTTCATCTCTACTGCACCAATGGTTTACCCGTAGCGGACATGCTTGCACATTCACCACCTTTACCACTCACCATCGAATATTACCCTATGGATCGTGAGATAACAGCACAAGATGAATCGGGTATATTGCCCGCACTTTCGCACCGTGATCGCGTGCGTCACATTTACCTTTCGAAGCTCCCAAATATGGGGAAATTCGTCACGGTTATGGATGATCAATTCCCAATTCTGGAACGCATGTACATCCATTCTCAGACCGAAGTGGTCCTTCCTGTAACGTTTCAAGCCCCCAATCTACGCCATCTCATACTGAAGCCGGCTTGCATTCCGATTGGATCACCATTACTCACAACGAGTATCGCGGGACTGGTCACTCTCGAGCTTCTTAATATCCCAGCATCGGCCTATTTCCCCCCAAGTTATATCCTTACCCGACTTTTTCTTATTCTCCAGCTGGAGAAACTGTGCATTGGATTTAAATGCCCTATTCCCAACCGCGATGTTGAAAGGCAGTCGCAACAGACCCTAGATATGATAACACTTCCCAACCTACGCTGGTTTGCGTTCACTGGCGTGAGCGCCTATTTGGAGGGCCTTGTTGCTCGGATCAGCGCCCCTTCCCTCGGTATTCTTCATGTCTATCTTTTTACTCAGCTCTCCTTTGCTTTTCCACGCCTCTTGCAGCTCATGCAATCATCCGAGAACCTCGCATTTAGCGCTATCCAGGTAACTTTCAGTGCATCTGCAGTTTCTCTACATGCGGTCCATTGGATGTGGAACACTCCCCTGGTATTGCAGATCAGGTGCGGACATCTCGACTGGCAGGTAGCGTCTGCAGTGCAATTCTTTGGTACACTTTCGCCCGTACTTTCTGTTGTCGAGCAAGTCACATTCAGCTTCGAAGAGCACAATCAATCATCTGAATGGCACAACAATGTCGACCGAAGACAGTGGCGCGAACTTCTTAGGCCGTTCACTAACGCAAAGACCATTCATGTACAAGATGATCTCGTCAGCAAACTCTTCCGTTCCTTACCATCTGACGATGGAGAGTCACCACTGGAGCTCCTTCCGAGCCTTGAGGAGGTTGGGTATTCTGGAGAAAGCGATTCTCGGGATGCATTTACCAGATATCTCAATGAACGACAAGTATCGGGCCATCCCGTCAGCCTGCGCTTGGTGGATCGTTCGATGTTTGATATACCTGGGGATTTGTAGCGCGTGGATGGTGTAGTCATGGGGCTAATCGGTGGATCGAAGTACGTCTCGACACAACTTAATCGCTACCCTTCCTCACATTCCCTAAGTATAATTTGTCTCTCCATACATGTTGCAATTGGCCATCGTTATTCGCATTTCGAGCACGGTGTCATTTCCTTGTGATGTATTTACGTACACTCCTACGACTGTTATGATGCTTACCACTTATCAGGTCTTGTAATCTCGTGACGTACTGACTCTGGAGTTTTCTGCTCTTCATGCCCTTGCGCAAGCCAGTCACCCCTCTTTTCTTCATTTCTGTCGGCATGCGTCTGCGCTAGAACTTGAAGCTGCTACGAATGTGACATGTTTACCGCAATCAGCTGACGATATAATACTCCGCCACTCGTGAACAGGTTCCACATAGCCCTGAGCTTTCTTTTGAACCAATTGGATCAGGTCCGCTACTGTCGTGAAATGATCAACTATGGTATTATTGACCTTTTCGTGTGGAAGGTTATATATAACTAGGGTAAAAAGGGGTGAGCAACCCCGTTGGCAGTGAAGAGTCCAGCCGGCACTCATCCTACATAGCGTCCAAGTTTTCGAATCTAACGAAATATCACCGATTCGTTTTTGAGCTTGCGACTCGGAAACGTGCAGAGCTCATCGAGCAGCTCACCGAAGTCTATGGCTGAACTTAACTTATCCCCGAGCGATGCGACTGAGGGACAACTGACCACGGCTGTCCGGCGGCCAGCAACCATTTCTCAATTCTTTACTCCCCTTCCTCATCAGGAAACACGGTCCACCTAGGTAGAGGACTGGCCCCTACGTTGACCACACTTGTACTATTTGCGGCGCGGATGGCAACTCACAGAAGCATGGTTGTGGCCGCGGTTGAGGCGCGACGCAGCAAGGTGGGGTCGAAGGTGGAGAGGACAGTGATGAAACTTGGGTGTTATGATGGGGACCACGCGCAGCGGCAGAAATCGGAAAGCTACAGTCGAGCGGTTCGCTACTTCCTTGGACTCGCCAATCATACCTTTTCTCCCTCTTCATTCCTTGGTAACTATCAAAGTCGTACGTGCCAGTGATGGCATTATGCGGTGATGTATGTACTTGTACGCTACAAGAAGTGCTACTTTATGCCTTCTTTCCGTACCTAGTACTCAGCGACATTCACGAAATTACCTTCGTAATATTCGTCTTTTATCGTTTCACTCGTCTTATGAGATGCAGTGATCTGACTGGCATGGAAGCGGGGATGAAATCGAATATATCATAACTTCGTCTTTGTCTAACACTTAGCTGTGGGGATTGCCGCTAACCAGTGACGCCAGGACCATTGACGAAGACGAGCAAGAGGATCCATCCCGATGGTATAGCATACGAGAAAAATTTAGCACAAGCACACACTTTTGGCGTTTTTTATGATACGTTTTCGCGACGGGGCGTCGGTGGGCAGTTCTTGAAGTGTTTGTTAGAGATGAGGTTAGGTTGTGTGGCTCAGGACGAGGCGACGGCGACGGTAAGGAGGAAAGTGGACACCAGCGTGCTCCCACGGGCACGTGCCTCTAAACACGCAGTCCAATCACATCTACGGCTATTCCTCCTCTCTGAAAATGCCTGGTAGCTGCTCTACCTTGACATGTCATTAAAAGGCTCGGATGACGTGAGCTCCAAATCTTTGTGTCCCCGATCTTGTTAACCAATTTGGGAATTGGTTGGACTCAACGGCAATAGACGACACTCCCATGATGACTGAGTATCGTCTATTGCTGATAGGCACGTTATCGTTGAGGATATGGATATCTATCCATATACTCAACGATAACGCGCTTATCAGTGTACTTCATCTCTAGTATCGGCGGCTGCAGATCCGGACGGATATGAAGATATCTATCTTTTTAATCACCTCCTTTACTATTCCACGCCTCTTTCAGTTCATTCAATCATCAGAAAACTTCAGATGTAACGCTGTCGAGATACGTTGCATTGGAGGTGTAACACTCCCTTGCTGTTGCGAATCAAGTGCGGACATCTTGACTGGCAAGTAGCGTCTGTGGTGCAAATGTTCAGTACACTTACACCCATACTTTCAGTTGTGAAGTAAGTCAAGCACGATCAGTCATCAGAATCGCACAATCATGTTGACTGAAGACACTGGCTTGAACTTCTTAGGCCGTTCACCAACGGGAAGGTTATTCGTACCAGTGTGCAGATAATCTCGTTGGATACTCCGGAGGGCGCAATTTTCGGGGCCCATTTACTGCATTTCTTACGTACTCGTGAGTTCTGATCGAAGTACATCTCTATTCATATCTCACTCCAAGTCTCCTCTTTCCCCACACTCCTTCAATTTGTGACTGCACAATTCATGCATGCATCTACACTTTCATGTTTTCTACCTAGTAAGTTGCAATCTCGTGACATGCTGACTAAGACATTCTGCGTCTCTGCATCTCCAGTACGCTTCATCCCGTTTAGTGCCCTAGTCAGTCACTTCTTTCATTTTTTGTCGACATTCGTCCGCACTGGACTTGAAGCTGCTACGGATGTGACGTCTTCGCTGCGATTATCTGACGATACCCACCACCCTCATGGATAGGTCTTTTTTTTCAACCAGCCCAGATCAACCAGATCCGGCGAAGCTCCCCACACCGACGGCTATGGTTCAGATTTCTATTTGTGTGGATCATCAACTCGAAGATGTTTTGTCGGGTGGAAGATTATACATAACGAGGGTGAGAAAACTCGTTGTGCTACTGAAAAGTCCAGGTTGACGCGATCATCCTACATAGCATCCAAGTTGTCCAAGTCAACGAAACGACGAAAACGCGCAGAGCTCATCGAGCATCTCGCTAATTTCCATGACGAAACTGCCGAACCTTTCCTGAACGATGCGATACCACAACTATTCATGGCGAGCCCATCTCTCAAAATTACCCCCCCTTCCTGGGCTTTGCAATAAAGAACATGATGCCGCGCCGCTGCCAGGCAGCCCCGGAGCCCGGACCTGCGAGTGCGCGGCTAGTTCAGCTCGTTCCGGCTGCGGCAACACCTGTCATTACCTTGCCTCAAGCTTTCCGGTACACCGGCATATTCATGAGCTACCCGGATCTCCACTCCTCCGATTCGAACAGAAATGCCACATTGTCGTCCCCGGGAATTCAAGCAAGATGTGCTTCAGGCTGCGGCGATCAGTAAACTGTCACTGGACTGAAGAAAGGTCAGGTTCTGTGTCTTGTAGATCCTCTTTTGCGAACGCTCATCTGATTATAGATATGTATGCTTGACTCGTTTAGAGTTCGAGGAGGTACATCCTCCGCTCAAAGCCAAAGGTCGTCTATTATGCCACATTCGCAAAGAAGTGTATCTTCAAGGCAAAGGTACGCAGGCTTCAGATAATATCGACTATGTGGGACTCGGATTTTTGTCTTTTCTTTGAACCCAGATTTATATAACGAGGATATGTATGGCATGGAAGGACGTGACGTTTGGGTGTGATGTGTGCACAGCGGTAGAAATTGACAAGGCCTTGACGATTGCGTGATTTGTTGCTTCATTGGACTCTCCAAGTATAATTTTTCTTCCTTCCGTTGACTCCGCCATGTGTGGTGCCTGAGAGTATAAACTCGAACCTTCTATGTTGGTTCTACGGTTCAACCATCGTCTTCATGGCTTCAAGTTAGGAAGAACCGGTCACGATAATAAATTCTACTAGCAACGCCAATTTGCGTACAATACTGGTCTCACGGGCGTGGGAGTAAGGATGAACATCGAATATATCATGATTTTTTCGTTGTCACGGTCTGGTACTTAGCTGTAACGACTTGCCGTTACCACGTGACTGCTTGCCACGTTCAACAATCGTCAACAATAATGCGCAGTACGATGGCCATATTCTCATTGTTGTCCGTCCAACCACGGGTCCATTACGGCGCAGCCCTGAGAGTGAGGCAGCGTCCCATTTGGATATAGGACAGCGCCCACCTTGACCAAGGACAGTGCCACCGCCACGGGAATGAGGCATCGGTCGTCCAAGAGGCCGACACACTGCCGTACGCTCTTCAATCACATCCACGTCGTTACTCACCTGCCTGAAAATGCCTGGTGGCTGCTCTACCATAATTTGTCCTCCCCTCATTAGAAGGCTTGGCCGACGTACGCAGTTCTAAATCATGACCTTTGTGCCCCTGATCTGCTCACAAATTTGCGAATTAATAGGGCCCAACAGCAATAGACGACACTCACCTATCGATATCCTCAATGATGACGTGCTTCTCGATATATTTCATCTTTATCGGCTGGCAGATCCGGAAGAATATGAAGATGAGAATGGCATGTTGAACCTTACATGGGAGCGTCAACGTTGGTGGCACGAACTGGCACATGTTTGTCGACAATGGCGAAATCTTATTCTTGAATCACCATCCCGGCTCAACCTTCATCTGTTCTGCACCAATGGTGTGCCTGTAGCAAACATGCTTGCACATTCGCCACCTCTACCACTCACCGTCTATTATCACACTGATCGGGAGATAACAGCAGAAGATGAATCGGGTATATTGCTCGCACTTTCGCACCGTGATCGCGTGCATCACATTGACCTTTGGGAACTCCCAGATCATGATGTGAGGAAGTTCGTCGCGGTTATGGATGATCAATTCCCAAATCTGGAACGCATGTATATCCAATCTTGGACCGAATTTGTCCTTCCTGTAACGTTTCAAGCCCCCAATCTACGCCATATCAAACTGTGGCCGGCTTCCCTTCCAATCGGATCTCCCTTTCTCACAACTAGTACTGCTGGACTCGTCACTCTGACGCTTCACGATATCCCAACATCTGCCTATTTCCCTCCAAGTTATCTACTCACTCGGCTTTCGCTTATGGCCCAGCTGAAGAGGCTGTCCATTGGATTTAGATCACCTATCCCCAACGGTGATGTTGAAAGCCAGTTGCACCAGACCCCGGATATGACCACACTTTCTAACTTACGCTGGTTTGCGTTCACCGGCGTGAGCAGCTATTTGGAGGGCCTTGTCTCTCGGATCAGCGCCCCTTCCCTCAGCATCCTTCAAGTCTACCTTTTTAATCAGCTCCCCATTACGGTTCCACACCTCAGCCAGTTCATGCAATCATCCGAGAACCTCAAATTTAGCTCTGTCCAAGTAACGTTCAGTGGAATCGGTGCACTTTCCGTTTCTTTACATGCGGTCCCTTGGAAGTGGGACGGTCCTTTGATGTTGGAGATCAGGTGCGGACACCTCGACTCGCAGGTTGCGTCTGCGGCCCAATTCTTTGGCACACTTTCACCTGTACTTTCTGTTGTGGAGCAAGTTGCATTTAGCTACGACGAGCACTATCATCCATCAGTACGGCACAATAATGTCGACCGAAGTGAGTGGCGCGAACTTCTTAGGCCGTTCACCAACGCGAAGACCATTTATGTACAAGATGATCTTGTCGGCAAAATCTTCCGTTCCTTACAATCTGACGATGGAGAGCCACCACTGGAGCTCCTTCCTAACCTCGAGGAGGTTGGATATCCTGGAGGATGCGGCGATGCTTGTGACGCAGTTACCACATTTCTCAATGAACAACAGATAGCAGGCCATGCCGTCAGCCTGCGCTTGGTGGATCGTTCGATTTTCGATAGGATTGAGGATATGTGGGTGTGAGCGCTGCAGAAATGGAGCGAAGTACGTCTCGACACAACTACCTATATCTTACTTGCGCTCACACTCCCGCCTACTCTCCTGTTCATAAAGATTGCAGATGCTAGTCATTGAACAAAGCGGCCCAACTAGCTTATCCTAGTCAATATATATTTTGATGACTATCATGTACCCTTCCT
Organism: Lactifluus volemus; assembly: GCA_022376515.1. Classification (NCBI taxonomy): domain Eukaryota; kingdom Fungi; phylum Basidiomycota; class Agaricomycetes; order Russulales; family Russulaceae; genus Lactifluus; species Lactifluus volemus. The sequence goes on from WTXI01000210.1 coordinate 50,037, forward strand.
CACATTCTCCAAGTGTAATTTGTCTCTGCATATATGTTGGTCATCATTATTTGCGTTTCGAGCACGGTGTCATTTCAAGTTCCTTGCGACGTATTTACGTACACTCCACGACTGTTTATGCCTACCACTTATCAAGCTATATATCGAAGTCTTGCAATCTCGTGACGTACTGACTAAGACATCTGGAGTCTTCTGTTCTTCATATTCTTGCGCAAGCCAGTCACCTCTCTTTTATTCATTTTTGTTGGCATTCGTCTGCGCTGGAACTTGAAGCTGTTACGAATGTGACGTGTTCAAGTTTGCTGCAATCAGCTGACGATACTACTCTGCAGTCTCTGCCACCCTGAGCCTGAACATTCTTTTAAAATGGATTAATTCACGTCCGCTACTGTCGTGGATGATCAGCTTGAGGGTATTTTTACCCTTGTTGTGTGGAAGGCTATATATAAAAGGGGTGAGCAACCTCATTTGCTAGTGAAATATCCATTCGTCGCGATCATCCTACATAGCGTCCGAGTTTTCGAATCCAACGAAACATTACCCATTCGTTCTTAAGTTGGTGGCTCGAGAAACGTGCAGAGCACATAGATCAGCTCACGATAATTGCTGAACTTTCCCCGAACGATGTGTCCCATCTGAAGCCGCTGCGACGCACAACCGACCACGGAAATCGGGCAACAAGGGACTGTTCTCAAAAACTTACCCCCCTCCTTTGCGTCGCAATAAAGAATGCTGTCACAAAGTCGCTTACTCGATGACATCCGCCTATCCTGTGAATGCCACAAGCGTCCCGCGAAGCCTGCGAGTGCGTGGCTAGTTCAGCTCGTTCCAACCACCTCAACACGTCTCCTTTCTTCAAATTGAACCTGCCCCGACATGCCGGCATATACATGGACTTCCCGAACCTCTACCCCTCAAATTCGAACGGAACGGCCGCCGGCTGAGGCCCGGGGATGCAGAATGGCGAGGATAGCAGCGAACAGTAAGATGTCACCGGGCCGGGCTGAAGAAGAAACCGCAATCAAGCGCATCGTCAAGGTGGAGGTAGCAGGTGATATCGACGATACTGGGACCGGCACGCGTACGTATGGTAGCTTCATCTCATGCAATAGCGACAGCTCATTAGGCTTGGCATCTTGCACGTCATCCTTGTGAATTACCAACGACGGTGCATCTAGAAGCTGAGCCCAGCAACAGCCTATTTCGACCACACTTGTATTTGCGGCGCGGGTGGCAACTCACAGAAGCATGGTTGTGGCCGAAGTTGGGGCGCGACGCAGCAATGTGGGGTCGACGGTGGCGAGGACAGTGATGAAACTTGGGTGTTATGATGGGGACCACGCGCAGCGGCAGAAATCGGAAAACTTGAAGTGGCAGTCGAGCGGCTCCGCTCAAGGGTTCGCTGCTTCCTTAGACTCGCCAATCATACCCTTTCTCCCTGTTCATTCCTTGGTGACTATAAAAGTCATCCTTACGTCGTGTTTGAGACGTGATGTGACGTATGCAATTGTACGCTAGCACAAGAAGTGCTACTGTATGCCTTCTTTCGTACCTGGTACTCAGCGACACCGCTGTAAATGTCGGGTATAAATCTTCCTTCCATGGAACGAAGTTTCCTTGGTAATATTCGTATTTCGTCGTTTCATCTATGAGGATGAAAATCGAATATTTCATGATTTATGAGGATTGCCGCTAACCCAGTGACCGCTGGGAACATTCGAAGATCATCAATGAGCAGGAAGGGCGGGTATCCATACGGCATGAAAGAAACGTCTCGCACAATCACACTCATTGTGATACGTGTTCGCGACAGAGCCACATCGATGAGCGGTTCTTGACGTGTTTGTAGGTGGTGAGGTCCGGTATTTCCAGTGGCCTGCCACATCCGCGCTGTACGCATGTGCGTATGAACGTGGATGAGGGGTCGGCAGGGATAGTGGACACGAGCGTCCCATTTTGGATATGGCTCAGCGCCCACAGACCAGGCACACTGCTTGGTGGCATCCGTCGGTTGTCCTTGAGGCCTCTCGACGCGACATCTAACGTTTTTACTCACCTCTCTGAAAATGCCTGGTTGTTACTCTGCCATAATCTATTCTCTCATTAGAAGAATCGACAGACGCGAGCCTGAGCCAAGTCGTGAGTTTCAAATCTTTGTGTCTTTGATCTGTCCACAAACTTATGAGTTAATAGGGTTCAACAGCTCTGGCAATAGACGACACTCACCTATCCAAATCCTCAACGATGACGTGCTTCTCAACATATTTCATCTCTATCGGCTGGCAGATGAATATGACGACGGAATTGCGACAGTCTTTGTTTGGCACCGCCAAAGTTGGTGGTACAAACTGGCACATGTTTGTCGACTGTGGCGAAATATTATTCTTGAATCACCAGCTGGGCTCGACCTTCATCTCTACTGCACCAATGGCGTGCCTGTAGCGAAAATGTTGGCACATTCACCACCTCTACCACTCACCATCTATTATCATGGTCAGAAGATAACAACAGAAGATGAATCGGGTATATTGCTCGCACTTTCGCACCGTGATCGCGTGCGTCACATTCACTTTTCGATGCTCCCAAATGTCGGGAAGTTTGTCGCGGTTATGGATGATCAATTCCCCGTTCTGGAACGCATGCATATACATTCTCCGATCGAAGTGGACCTCCCTGAATCGTTTCAAGCCCCAAATCTACGCCATTCAGACTGTGGGCGACCTGCATTCCCGGGCCAATTGAACATCCCTTGCTCACAACGAGTACCGCCAGACTCGTCACTCTTGAGCTTCACGATATCCCAACATCTGCCCATTCCCCTTCAACTTATCTACTTAGCCGGCTTTCGCTCATGGTCCACCTGAAGAGGCTATCCATTGGATTTAGATCACCTATCCCCAACCGTGATGTTGAAAGCCAGTTGCACCAGACCCCGGATATGACCACACTTTCTAACCTACGCTGGTTTGCGTTCACTGGCGTGAGCTCCTATTTGGAGGGCCTAGTTTCTCGTATGCGCGCCCCTTCCCTCAGAATCCTTCGTGTCTACCTTTTTAATCAGCGCTCCTTTACTGTTCCACGCCTCCTGCAGTTCATGAAAACCTCCGAAAATCTCACAATTACCGCAGCCCAAGTAACGTTCGGTATGCGTGCCGTTTCCTTACATGCGGTCCCTTGGAAGTGGGACGACGCTCCCTTGGAATTGGAGGTCAGGTGCAGACCTCCCGACTGGCAGGTTTCGTCTCGAGCTGCGGTGCAATCTTTCGTACATTTTCACCCGTACTTTCTGTTGTCGAGAAAGTCTCATTCAGCCACCATCAATCATCAGAATGGCTCGACAATATCGACCAAAGTCAGTGGCTCGAATTTCTTAGGCCGTTCACCAACGTGAAGACTATTCATGTACAAGAACAAGATGATCTCGTCGGGAAACTCTTCGGTTCCTTACCATCTCACGATGGAGAGGCACCACTGGAGCTCCTTCCGAACCTTGAGGAGGTTAGATATTTTGGAGGGCTCGATGCTCTGGACGCACTTAATGCGTTCGTCGATGCACGATGCGTAGCGGGGCATCCCGTGAACCTGCGCATGGTAGATTATTCAGTGTTCCTCGAAGACTCGGGATAAGCCATTGCTTGTGAGCGCTGCAGCGACGGCGTTAATAGGTGGTAGAACACAGTGCGTCTCAGTATACATGACCACATCTCACTAGCGCTCACTCTCATACCAGTTGCCTAGTTCATGGCGACCACATAATTAAATCGCAGCGTTAAAGCAGATAGTTATCACAGCCCTCAGTTTAGGGTTATGTTTGTTTCGTGTTCACGCACTGTTCCTTTGACTGTCCAACTAGAACTTGGGGTTAGATAGCATTTCCCTGTGATGTATGTACATGTGTACTACAAAATTCCTTTTCCTCCTTCCCTTTGACAGAACCAACATCTATCGTTCAGTGGTACGGCCTTCGTTATCAACTAGATCACGTGATGTGCCGACTTTAGCGCTATTCCTAGCATATTCACCGCCCTCCTCCGCTTGCGTTCGTGGGTGCGTCTGCCACATGGGAGTACGGAACGATGGCTGAAAAAAGATCGCATTGATACGTGCGACCTCTCTCGGGCCGATGTTACCCACTTGGGGGTGTCCCACTGCGTGAGATGATCCTGCAAGAATCAGAGTCAATTACCACGTGTAACGGTGGTTTCGCTGGTTATCATTTGGAGAACAAACAACGCACGCTGTAAAATGTCCATCTAGCAGAGCTGTAGAACGTCCCATATTCGTTGCGCTTTTGTGCGGTATGTGCCAGTGTTCGGCGTGACGTTGCGTTGGTGGCCCAGTGTTGACCTGTCTGCGCTGTATCCGCACGCATATTATATAAATGTATGTGTGCGTGAAAGTGTGAAAAGGTGGTTCATAATGAGGTGACGACGGCGGCGATGGTGATGACGAGGAAGGTGTTCAACCTGGATATAGGTCAGCGCCCTCCTTGGCCAAGGACGCCGCCGCCGCCACAGGAATGAGTCATCGGTTATCCACGAAGGCCTACACTGCTGTACACTATTCAATCGCATCCACATCTTTACTCGCCTCCCTGAAAATGTCTGGTCGTCGCTCTACCATATTTCATCCTCCCCTCATTAGAAGGCTCGGCGGACGTCATGGTAGGCAGTTCCAAATCTTTGTATCCCCCATCTGTTGACAAACGTAAAGATTAGGACTCGACAGCAATAGAAGACACTCAGACTCACCTATGCGTATCCTCAACGACGATGTGCTTCTCAACATATTTGATCTCTATCGGCTGGCAGAACTGTACCAACATGAAGAAGATATATTGAAGGGTCCATGGCGCCGCCAACGTTAGTGGTACATGTTTGTCGACAATGGCGAAATGTTATTCTTGAATCACCATCCCGGCTCGACCTTCATCTGCTCTGCACCTTTGGTGTGCCTGTAGCGGACATGCTCGCACATTCGCCACTTCTACCACTCACCGTCTCGTATCGCACTAAGGGTCAGGAGATGAATCGGGTATATTCCTCGCACTTTCGCATCGTGATCGCGTGCATCACATTGACATTTGGATCATCTCTCACTGGATCCGGCTTCCATTCCAATTGGGTCACCCATTCTCACAACGAGTATCGCGGGACTCGTCACTCTCGAGCTTCTTAATATCCAGAAATCCGCCTATTTCCCCCCAAGTTATATACTTACCTGACTTTCGCTTATGCTCCAGCTGGAGAGGCTGTCCATTACATTTCATTACTCTACCCCCGACCGTGATGTTGAAAGGCAGTCGCGCCAGACCCTGGACATGATCACACTTCCTAACCTACGCCAGTTTTTGTTCCGAGGTACGGCCACATATTTGGAAGGCCTTGTTGCTTGGATCAGCGCCCCTTCCCTCAGCATCCTTCGTGTCAGCCTTTTTAATCAGCTGCCCTTCACGGTTCCCCACCTCTGGCAGTTCATCCAATCATCCGAGAACCTCACATTTAGGGCTGTCCAAGTAACTTTCTGTTATCCTGCCGTTTCCGTACATGCGGTCCCTTGGAAGCAGGGAAATCCCTTGACGTTGCAGCTCATTTACGAATATCCCGACTGGGAGCAACCGTCTGCAGCTCACTTCTTTTCTACAATTTCACCTGTTCTTTCTGTTGTCGAGAAAGTTGCACTCAGCTTCGACGAGGACTATCATCCATCAGCATGGGGCAACAATGTCGACCGAAGTCAGTGGCGTGAACTTCTTAGGCCATTCACCAACGCGAAGACCATTCATGTAAACGGTGCTCTCATGAGCAGAATCTTCCGTTCCTTACCATCTGACGATGGAGAGCCACTACTGGAGCTCCTTCCAAATCTTGAGGAGATTGGATATTCTGGAGGAAGCGATGCTCAGGACGCATTTACCAGATTTCTTGATGAACGACAAGTATTGGGCCATCCCGTGAGCCTGCGGTTGGTGGCACGTTCGATGTTCGATATACCTGAGTATCTGCATGAATAAGTACGTCTTTTCCCACATAGTCTGAGCTTTCTTTTGAATGAATTGGCTCAGGTCTGCTGCTCACATGAAACGTTCAGTATTATTGACCTTGTCGTGTGGAAGGCTATGTATAACAAGGGTACAAAGGGGCGAGCAAGTTCGTTTGCAAAGTCCAACCGGCATGATCATCCTACATAGCGTCCAAGTTTTCGAATCCAATGAAACAAACCCCGTTCTTTTTTGATCTTTTGACTCGAGAAACGTGCAGAACTCATCGATCAGCTCACCAAAGTCCATGACAATTGCTGGGCTCTTCCCTGAACGATGTGACCCCAGCTCAAGCATAACTGACCACGGTGCCGCGGAGCCTGCGAGTGCGCGGCCAGTTCAGCTCGTTCTGTCCACGTCAATACGTCGCCCTTTATCAACCTGCCCTGGTACGCCCGCATATATATGAACTACTCGAATCTCTCTCCCTCAGAATCGAACAAGCCGGGGATGCACAATGGCGAGTATAGCGGCGATCGGTAAGAGGTCACCGGATTGAAGTAGAAACATCCTGTGTGTTGACATGACACATTCGCGATGAAGCGCATCGTTGAGGCGGAGGCACGCGTACGTATGGTTGCCTCATCTCGTGCAACATTTAGGATTAGCCCGTTAGGCTTGGCATCTTGCACGTCATCATTGTGAATTATCAACGTGCATCTGGCATACTTTCCCCCTACCCCTCACTCTCTCCTTTTACCTCTACTCATGTAGATTCTGAGCACAAAAACACCCTACCTCGACCCCACTTGTACTTGCGGCGCGGGTGGAAACTCACAGAAGCATGGTTGTGGTCGCGGTTGAGGCGCGACGTAGCAAGGTGGGGTCGACGGTGGCGAGGACAGTGATGAAACTTAGGTATTATGATGGGGACCACGCGCAGCGGCAGAAATCGGAAAACTTGAAGCGGCAGTCGAGCGGCTCGCTCAAGGGTTCGCTGCTTCCTTGGACTCCCCAATCATACCCTTTCTCCCTGTTCATTCCTTGGTGACTATAAAAGCCATCCTTACATCGTGTTTGAGACGTGATGTGACGTATGTGATTGTACGCTAGTACAAGAAGTGCTCAGCGACACCGCTGTAAATGTCGGGTATAAATCTTCCTTCCATGGAACGAAGTTTCCTTGGTAATATTCGTATTCTATCGTTTCATCTATGAGGATGAAAATCGGATATTTCATGATTTATGAGGATTGCCGCTAACCGCTGAAAACGCTCGATGATCATCAATGAGCAGGAAGGGCGGGTATCCATACGGCATGAAAGAAAAGTCTCGCACAATCACTGGCACACACTTCGTGATACGTGTTCGCGACAGGGCCACCTCGATGAGCGGTTCGTGACGTGTTTGTAGGTGGTGAGGTCCGGTACTGGCCTGCCACATCCGCGTTGTACGTGCGTGTGTATGAACGTGAATTAAGGGCCAAAAGTGTGGAAAATGTGTCTTCCAGTGTGAAGAGGCGACGACGAATGGACCGTCCCATTTTGGATATAGCTCAGCGCCAACAGACCAGGCACCGCCGGGTGGCATCCGTCGATTTTCCATGGGAACTCTACGCGACATCGACGTTTTTACTCACCTCTCTGATGCCTAGTTGCTACTCAGCCATAATCTATGCTCCCATCAGAAGGCTCGGCAGACGCGAGCCAAGTCGTGAGTTCCGAATCTTTGTGTCTCACAAACTCGTGAGTTCATACTAGTAGGGCTCCATGTCAACGGCACTGGCAACAGACGACCCTCACCTATCCAAATCCTCAACGATGACGTCCTTCTCAACATATTTCATCTCTATCGGCTGGCAGATAGATATGACGACGGAATTGCGACGGTCTTTGTTTGGCACCGCCCATGTTGGTGGTACAAATTGGCACATGTTTGTCAACTCTGGCGAAATATTATTCTTGAATCACCAGCTGGGCTCAACCTTCATCTCTACTGCACCAATGGCGTGCCTGTAGCAAAAAATGTTGGCACATTCACCACCTCTACCACTCTGATCCACTCACCATCTATTATCACGGTCAGAAGATAACAACAGAAGACGAATCGGGTCTATTGCTCGCACTTTCGCACCGTGATCGCGTGCGTCACATTCACTTTTCGATTCTCCCAAATGTGGAGAAGTTCGTCGCGGTTATGGATGATCAATTTCCCGTTCTGGAATACATGTATATCAATTCTTGGACCGAAGTTGTCTTTCCTGTAACGTTTCAATGCCCCAATCTACACCATCTCAAACTGTCGACAGCTTCCCTTCAAATTGGATCACCCTTACTCACAATCAGTGCCGCAGGACTCGTCACTCTCGAGTTTCTTAATATCCCGGCATCCGCCTATTCCCTCCCAAGTTATATACTTACCCAACTTTCGCTTATGCTCCAGCTGGAGAGGCTGTCCATTACATTTCATTCCTCTACCCCCGACCATGATATTGAAAGGCACCCGCGCCAGACCCCGGACATGACTACACTTCCTAACCTACGCCAGTTTTTTTTTCCGAGGTATGGCCACATATTTGGAAGGCCTTGTTGCGTGGATCAGCGCCCCTTCCCTCAGCATCCTTCGTGTCAATCTTTTTAATCAGCTTCGCTTCACGGTTCCACGCCTCTGTCAGTTCATCCAATCATCCGAGAACCTCACATTTAGGGCCGTCCAGGTAACTTTCCGTGTGCTTGCCGTTTCCCTACATGCGGTCCCTTGGAAGCGAGACAATCCCTTGATGTTGCAGATCAGGTGCGGACATCTCGACAGGCAGGTTGCGTCTGCAGTTTAATTCTTTGGTACACTTTCACCTGTACTTTCTGTTGTGGAGCAAGTTGCATTCAGCTACGACGAGCACTATCATCCATCAGTACGGCACAACAATGTCGACCGAAGTGAGTGGCGTGAACTCCTTAGGCCGTTCACCAACGCGAAGACCATTCATGTACAAGATGATCTTGTCGGCAAAATCTTCCGTTCCTTACCATCTGACGATGGAGAGCCGCTCCTTCCTAACCTCGAGGAGGTTGGATATTCTGGAGGAAGCGGCGATGCTTGTGACACAGTTACCACATTTCTCAATGAACAACAAATAGCAGGCCATACCGTCAGCCTGCACTTGTTGGATCGTTCGATTTTCGATATTACTGAGGATATGTGGGTGTGAGCGCTGCAGAAATGGAGCAAATTGGTGGATCGAAGTACGTCTCGACACAACTACCTATATCTTACTCGCGCTCACACTCCCGCCTACTCTCCTGTTCATAAAGACTGCAGATGCTGGTCATTGATGAGGTCGCAACAAAGCGGCCCAACTAGCTTATCTTAGTCAATAGAGGCGTAGTATGCATTCTTGATGACTATCATGTACCCTTCCTCACATTCTCTAAGTATAATTTGTCTCTCCATATATGTTGGCCATCATTATTTGCGTTTCGAGCACGGTGTCATTTCAAGTTCCTTGCGACGTATTTACGTACACTCTACGACTGTTCATGCCTACCACTTATCAAGCTATATCTCAGGTTTGGAATCTCGTGACGTACTGCGTAAGACATCTGGTCTTCTGTTCTTCACGTTGTTGCGCAAGCCAGTCACCTCTCTTTTATTCATTTTTGTTGGCATGAGTCTGCGCTGGAACTTGAAGCTGTTACGAATGTGACGTGTTCAAGTTTGCTGAATCAACTGACGATACTCTGCCACCCTGAGCCTGAACATTCTTTTAAATGAATTGATTCACGTCCGCTACTGTCGTGGATGATCAGCTTGAGAGTATTTTTACCCTTGTTGTGTGGAAGAGGGCTATATATAGCGAGGACAACAAAGGGGTGAGCAACCTCATTTGCTAGTGAAATATCCATTCGTCGCGATCATCTTACATAGCGTCCGAGTTTTCGAATCCAACGAAAAATCACCCATTCGTTCTTGAGTTGGTGGCTCGAGAAACGTGCAGAGCACATCGAGCAGCTCACGATAATTGCTGAACTTTCCCCGAACGATGTGTCCCATCTGAAGCCGCTGCGAAGCACAACCGACCACGGAAATTGGGCAACAAGGGACTGTTTCTCAAAAACTTACCCCCCTCCTTTGCATCGCAATAAAGAATGCTGTCACGAAATCGCTTCTCGATGACATCCGCCTATCCTGTGAATTCCACAAGCGTGACATGGTGCCGCGAAGCCTGCGAGTGCGTGGCTAGTTCAGCTCGTTCCAGCCACCTCAACACGTCTCCCTTCTTCAAATTAAACCTGCCCTGACACGCCGGCATATACATGAACTCCCCGAACCTCTCCCCTCAAATTCGAACAGAACGGCCGCCGGCTGAGGCCCGGGGATGCAGAATGGCGAGAACAGTAAGATGTCACCGGGTTGGGCCGAAGAAGAAACGTCCTGTCACTCCTATGTCGACATTCGCGATCAAGCGCATCGTCGAGGTGGAGGTAGCGGGTGATATCGACGATACTGGGACCGGCACGCGTACGTATGGTAGCTTCATCTCATGCAGCAGCAACAGCTCATTAGGCTTGGCATCTTGTACGTCATCCTTGTGAATTACCAACGACGGTGCATCTAGAAGCTGAGCCCAACATCAGCTTATCTCGACTACACTTGTATTTGCGGCGCGGGTGGCAACTCACAGAAGCATGGTTGTGGCCGAAGTTGACGCGCGACGCAGTAAGGTGGGGTCGACGGTGGCGAGGACAGTGATCAAACTTGGGTGTTATGATGGGGACCACGCGCAACGGCAGAAATCGAAAAACTTGAAGCGGCAGTCGAGCGGCTCCGCTCAAGGGTTCGCTGCTTCCTTGGACTCCCCAATCATACCCTTTCTCCCTGTTCATTCCTTGGTGACTATAAGAGTCATCCTTACATCGTGTTTGAGACGTGATATGACGTATGTGATTGTACGCTAGTACAAGAAGTGCTACTGTATGCCTTCTTTCGTACCTGGTACTCAGCGACACCGCTGTAAATGTCGGGTATAAATCGTCCTGCCATGGAACGAAGTTTCCTTGGTAATATTCGTATTCTATCGTTTCATCTATGAGGATGAAAATATTTCATGATTTATGAGGATTGTCGCTAACCGCTGAAAACGCTCGATGATCATCAATGAGCAGGAAGGGCGGGTATCCATACGGCATGAAGAAAAAGTCTCGCACAATCACTGGCACACACTTCGTGATACGTGTTCGCGACAGGGCCACCTCGATGAGCGGTTCTTGACGTATTTGTAGGTGGTGAGGTCCGGTACTGGCCTGCCACATCCGTGCTGTATGTATGTGCGTATGAACGTTGGATGAGGGGACAAAAGTCTGGAAAATGTGTGTCGGCAGGGAATCCAGGGATAGTGGACACGAGCGTCCCATTTTGGATATGGCTCAGCGCCCAAATATCAGGCACACCCGGGCCGCCAGGGTGGCCTCCGTCGGTTGTCCATGAGGCCTCTCTCTACGCGACATCTACGTTTTTACTCACCTCTCTACAAATGCCTGGTTGCTACTCTGCTATAATCTATTCTCTCATTAGAAGACTCGGTAGACGCGAGCCTGAGCCATGTCGTGAGTTCCAATCTTTGTGTCTTTGATCTGTTCACCAACTTATGAGTTAATAGGGCTCAACAGCTCTGGCAATAGACGTCCCTCACCTATCCAAATCCTCAGCGATGACGTGCTTCTCAATATATTTCATCTCTATCGGCTAGCAGATGGAGATGACGACGGAATTGCGACGGTCTTTGTTTGGCACCGCCAAAGTTGGTGGTACAAACTGGCACACGTTTGCCGATTGTGGCGAAATATTATTCTTGAATCACCAGCTGGGCTCGACCTTCATCTCTACTGCACCAATGGTGTGCCTGTAGCAGACATGCTCACACATTCACCACCTCTACCACTCACGATCTATTATCATGGTCAGAAGATAACAACAGAAGATGAATCGGGTATATTGCTCGCACTTTCGCACCGTGATCGCGTGCGTCACATTCGCCTTTCGATGCTCCCAAATGTCGGGAAGTTTGTCGCGGTTATGGATGATCAATTCCCCGTTCTGGAACGCATTCATATACGTTCTCCGATCGAAGTGGACCTCCCTGAATCGTTTCAAGCCCCAAATCTACGCCACTTCAGACTGTGGGCGACCTGCATTCCCAGGCCAATTGAACCTCCCTTGCTCACAACGAGTACCGCCAAACTCGTCACTCTCGAGCTTCTCGATATCCCAACATCTGCCTATTTCCCTCCAAGTTATCTACTTACCCGGCTTTCGCTTATGACCCACCTGAAGAGGCTGTCCATTAAATTTAGATCACCTATCCCCAACGGTGATGTTGAAATGCAGCTGCACAAGACCCCGGCGGATATGACCACACTTCCTAACCTACGCTGGTTTGCGTTCACTGGCGTGAGCGCCTATTTGGAGGGCCTTGTCTCTCGTATCGGCGCCCCTTCCCTCAGCATCCTTCGTGTCTCCCTTTTTAATCAGCTCTCCTTTACTATTCCACGCCTCCTGCAGTTCATGAAAACCTCCGAAAACCTCACAATTACCGCAGCCCAGGTAACGTTCGGTATGTGTACCGTTTCCTTATATGCGCTCCCTTGGAAGTGGGACGAAGCTCCATTGGAATTGGCGGTCATGTCCAGACCTCCCGACTGGCAGGTTTCCTCTCAGACTGCAATGCAATTCTTTCGTACATTTTCACCCGTACTTTCTGTTGTCGAAAAAGTCTTATTCAGCCACCGTCAATCATCAGAATGGCTCGACAATATCGACCAAAGTCAGTGGCGCGAATTTCTTAGGCCGTTCACCAACGTGAAGACTATTCATGTACAAAAACAAGATGATCTCGTCGGGAAACTCTTCCGTTCCTTACAATCTGACGATGGAGGGCCACCACTGGAGCTCCTTCCGAACCTTGAGGAGGTTAGATATTCTGGAGGGCTCGATGCTCTGGACGCAATTAATGCGTTCGTCGATGCACGACGCGTAGCAGGGCATCCCGTAAACCTGCGCGTGGTAGATCACTCAATGTTCCTCGACGGCGATAATAGGTGGTGGAACACAGTGGGTCTCAGCATAAATGACCATATCTCACTAGCGCTCACTCTCATACCAGCTGCCTAGTTCATGACGACCACATAATTAAATTGCAGCGTTAAAGCAGATAGCTATCACGGCCCTGAGTCTGGGCTTATTATTCTTGTTTCGTGTTCACGCACTGTTCCTTGGGCTGTCCAACTATAACTTGAGGTTAGATAGCATGTCCCTGTGATGTACATGTGCACTACAAAATGCCTTTTCCTCCTTCCCTTTGACAGAACCAGCATCTATCGTTCAGCTATACGGCCTTCATTAGCATCTTTCGATCACGTGATGTGCTGACCTTTTGTGCCATTCGGGCCACCCCTTCGTTTCTTCGTCTTCCGTCGCCATGCCCTCCATACAGTACTACCTGCAGCTGCTACGAATGTGAAACTTTAAGCTAAATAATCGATAATTCCTCGCCACTCTTGTTCTCCCCAACGGGCCCGATCGTCACTGGTCAAAGTATTAACAACACTGCAACATCGACCCATACTGTAGACTCTGGAAAAACGACACTTACCGAACGCATTTTATACCACACTGGCAGGATACGTGATAGTCACAAGGTCCGTGTTTTCCCCACCCATCCTTCTTTTCACTGCCGGCGCTGAGACGGATGTATGCGTGATGCAGGTAAGAGGAAAGAATAGTATCGGCCTAAATATGAAGAGTATGGAGCTAGAGCGCGAGATGGGTATCAAATTGTCCATCCATAACATCGACAGAATACCCGTGGTGCGTCTGTCACTTTTTTTGAATTTTTGTACGTTGAGTTCAACCTGTCTATCGGATATTTCTGCCATCTTTCTAAGCTCCGAATCCCGCCGTGTAACCGCCTATGCGTATCTTGTCGCCCTTACGTTCAAACTTGTGGAGGGGAGGTTCGGGCAGTTCACGTTTATGTGGGTG
>WTXI01000211.1:0-63699 GCA_022376515.1 Lactifluus volemus
ACAGCAGAAGACGAATCGGGTATATTGCTCGCACTTTCACACCACGATCGCATTCGTCGCATTGACCTTTGGAATTTCCCAAATGTGGGGAAGTTCGTCATGGTTATAGATGATCAATTCCCCGTTCTGGAGTGCATGTATATCCATTCTTTGACCCAAGTCACGGCGGACCTTCCTGTGACGTTTCAAGCCCCTAATCTACGCCACCTCAGACTGTGTCGGCTTGCCTTCCGATTGGATCACCCTTACTCACAACAAGTCTCGCGAGACTCGTCACTCTCGAACTTGAGTTTATCCCGATTTCGCCTATTTCCCTCCGAGTCATATCGCTCCGACTTTTGCTTTGCTCCAGCTGGAGGAACTGTCCATTAGCTTTAAATCCCTTATCCGAGTCCCCAATCTTGGTGTCGAATGGCAGTCACGCCAAACTCCGGACATGGCCACACTTCCTAACCTACGCCAGTTTCTTTTCCGAGGTACATTTTTGGAAAGTCTTGTTTCTCGGATCAGTGCCCCTTCCCTCATCGACCTCCGTGTCGAGCTTGATCACCTCACCTTTACTTTGCCATGCTTCTTGGAGTTCATTCAAACGTCCGAGAACTTCACATTTACCTCTGTCCAGGTAATTTTCGGCAGGCTTGACGTTTCCATATATGCGGAGCCTCGGAAGGACTCTTTCTTGTTGTTAAGAAACAGTTTCAGACATCTCGACTACCAGGTTGTGTCTGCGACGCAATTCTTTGGCACACTTTCACCCATACTTTCTGTTGTCGAGCAAGTCACTTTCAGATTTAAAGAGAATATAGAATTATCTGAATCGCACCACCATGCTGATCGAAGACATTGGCGAGAACTTCTTAGGCTGCTCACCAATGTGAAGGTCATTCGTGTACAAGATATTCTCGTCAGCCAAATCTTCAGTTCCTTACCATCTCGAGATGGAGAGCCACCACTGGAGCTTCTCCCGAACCTTGAGGAGGTTGAATATTCAGGAGGAAGCGATACTCAGGACGCATTTACCAGATTTCTAAATGAGCGACAAGTAACAGGCCATCCCGTCTTTGGTGAATCGTTCGACGATTGGTGGACCCCCGGCTCCGAGTAGAAACGTGTGAGTGCTGGAGCAATGGAGCCAATTGGTGGCTTGAAGTACGTCTTCCACGCATCTACCCATCTTAGCCCCACTCACATCAAGACGCCCTTCTACTCTCTTGTTCATGACGACCACCATATTCTAGTCATTTCTAGAGTTTAGATTGAGGCTCCTAAGCGATAACGAGGCGATAACGAGAGGAAAACGAGATCACGCATGAAGGGGGAAAACGAGGCAAGGCTCGATAACGAAATTCAAGACAAAGTCACGCGAGAAGGGAAAGGGGCAAATCATCACTGTCGTTTATTCGAGATATTTACGATGTGTAAGGTGATGATAAAGCGAGAGCTGTTACCTCTCCCACAGCCCAGAACGGCCGTTCGATCTGCGCGAGAGGCGGAGCTGCCAATGTGCATCACGAGCACGAAAACTAATTAAGTAAACTAAGCAAAGAAAGGTGACTTGACATTTCTATAGGTGTATAACTAGTGCAACACCAGTTAGTGAGTCATCTCCACGTGTGCTTTGCTGGTCATAGTTGGAAGATCGTTGGCAAGAGGAAACAACGCATGAGAGAAACATACCACCTACTCTGTACTTCCAGCTTTGTGGGATGCTCATCAGCGCTGCGCAGACGCGCGCTTGGCGTTTTGTGTAGGACATATTCACGAAAGTGCCAGTGGGCAGTTCTTCTAATTTCTTGAGCTGTTTGATGAGGCGATGAGGTATCCGCTTCCCACATCTGCGCTGTGGTCATGATGCGCACGTGGGCAGTGGGCACGCATATGAACATGCCCATTCTGGGAATAGCTCAGCGCTCAGTGCCGAAGAACCGCCAAATGGCTACGTCGTGAACTCGTCAATCTCGTCCACGTCATCACTCACCTCCCTGAAATGCCTGGTTGCTGCTCTGCCATAATTAGAAGGCTCACCGCCAGCCGACGTCATGGTGGACTAAGTCTTGAACCAAGTCGTGAGTTACAAAGCCTTCAAGTCACGTTTTCTGATCTGTTCTCAACCTTGCAAATTAATAGGGCTCCACAGCAATAGACCACACTCACCTATCCATATCCTGAACGACGACGTGCTTCTCAATGTATTTGATCTTTATCGGCTGGACGAATATTACGATGGAATTGGAACGGTCGCTGTTTGGTACGGCCCATGTTGGTGGTACAAACTGGCACATGTCTGTCGACAATGGCGAAATATTATTCTTGAATCACCATCCCGGCTTGACCTTCATCTCTACTGCACCAATGGCGTGCCTGTAGTGGACATGCTCGCACATTCACCACCTCTACCACTCTCCATCAATTATCACACTACCGGTCGCGAGATAACAGCAGAAGATGAATCGGGTATATTGCTCGCACTCTCACATCGCGATCGCGTTCGTCGCATTGACCTTTGGGAGCTCCCAAATGTAGGGAAGTTCGTCACGGTTATGGATGATCAATTTCCCGTTCTGGAGCGCATGTATATCCATTCTTGGATGAAAGTGGTTCTTCCTGTAACGTTTCAAGCCCCCAATCTACGCCACCTCCGGCTGTCGACGGCGTCCCTTCCGATTGGATCGCCCTTACTCACAACTAGTGCCACGGCGCTCGTCACTCTCGAGCTTCTCGATATCCCGGCATCGGCCTATTTCCCTCCGAGTTATATACTTACCCGACTTTCGCTTATGCTCCAGCTGGAGAAGCTGTCCATCGTATTTAAATCTCATATTCCCAACCGTGATATTGAAAGGCAGCCATACCCGACTCTGGACATGATCACACTTCCCAACCTACGCTGGTTTGCGTTCGATGGTGCGACCGCCTATTTAGAACGCCTTGTTTCTTCAATCAGCGCCCCTTCCCTC
The DNA here is from genome assembly GCA_022376515.1 of Lactifluus volemus. Taxonomy (NCBI): domain Eukaryota; kingdom Fungi; phylum Basidiomycota; class Agaricomycetes; order Russulales; family Russulaceae; genus Lactifluus; species Lactifluus volemus. Next base: position 2,958 of record WTXI01000211.1, read on the forward strand.
AACAAACTTCACGTCCATCTTTTAAATCAGCCCTCCTTTATAACTCCATGCCTCTTGCAGTTTGTGCAATCATCCAAGAACCTTAGATTCACCGCTGTCCAGGTAATGTTTGGTCTGCGTGACGTCTCATTACATGCGGTCCCGTGGAAGTCGGACACTCCCTTGCTGTCAAAGATCAGCTGCATACATCCCAACCGACAGGTAGCGTCTGCGGTGGAATTCTTTCGTACACTTTCACCCGTACTTTCCGTTGTCGAGCATCTCACACTTGGCTACCAAGAGTACCATCAAGCGTTACCGGAGTGGTACTACGGTGTCGACCGAAGTCAGTGGTGTGAACTTCTTAGGCCGTTCACCAACGCGAAGACTATCCATGTGCAAGATGCTCTCGTCAGCAAAATTTTTCATTCCTTACCATCTGACGATGGAGAGCCACCACTGGAGGTCCTTCCGAACCTTGAGGAGATTGGATATTCTGGAGGAAGCGATGTTCGGGACTCGTTTACTACATTTGTCAATGAGCGTCAAGTAGCAGGCCGTCTCGTCAGCCTGCGTTTGTTAGATCCCTCGACGTTCGATTTGCCTCTGTTCCTGTAGGTGTGAGCGCTGCAGTAATGGAACTAATTGGTGGATCGAAGTACGTCCTCAACACATGTATCAGTCCATCTTAGTCGTGCTCACATCGTGACGCCCGTTTACTCTCTTGCTCATGATGACCACCATGTCCTAGTCATTGATGAGACTGTAACACTGGGCAGCTCTACTAGCTTATCTTAGTCAACATAGATGTATGCGTCTTGATGGGTATCACATATTTGTTGACCATCTTTATTTTCATTTTGAGCGCAGTGTCAGTTCCTTGCGATGTATTTCAAGTTACGTATAATGACTGCTACTGTATGACAGTGCTATATCCAACCCATTAGAACTAGAGGCAGAGGCAGAGGCGCCACTGCCTCGAAGCGCCCTCCAGGTGCGGATGGATCAGAGAGCAGACTCGGCCTCTTTCGATCACGTGCCAGTGAGTTGCTAATAATGTCAGTCAGTCACTTAGTCACCCTTCGCTTCTTCGTTTTCCGTCGCTGTGCCTCGTAGCTGCTACGGATGTGAAACTTAAAGCTCAATACCTCTCCACTCTCGCTCTCGGCCGACCGTTACCGGTCAAAGTTCAATACCGCAACATCGGCCCGTCTGCCCATATAGAAAATCGACACTTACCACCGCTGGCGCTGAGACGAATGTATGGATGCCCTTCTCGCGCTCCAGCTTCATGCTATTTATATTTGCGCCGATACTACCCTTCCCTCTCACCTATAGAACTGATGCCACCAATAACATCGATACAATACCCGTGTTGAGTCTGTCATCTTTTTTTTTTCCGTACTTTGAGCTCATCCTGCCTATCCGATATTTTCACTCATCTTTCTAGGCTCTGTGATAAAGAATCCCGCCTTGTGACCCACTTATTGATGCCGTCTGTGAGTTTCTTGCGAATCCCGTGGAGCTTGAGGTTGTGCCCCATTGCTCCGCCAGGTTAGCTCGTTCTGGCAGTGGCGGCGCTCGTCGCGATTGCGTTTACGCTTGTAGGAGAGGAGGTTCGAGCAGCTCATGTATACGTAGGTGTACGAGGGTAACTCGAAAATGGGTCAGTCTATCTTTCACGCGGAATGAAAGCCGCCGTGTCTTTTTCAGCCGTTTCACAGGATTCGAAGGTGTCTATCTTCCGTTTAATGCTCGACTGTACTCATCAAGCCCCTCACATCGACAGACGAGTGCATCGTCGGGGCCGCGGCTGCAGACATTCTAGGGGATGTCGGAATGGAGCCTGGCTCGCGTACTTATCTTATGAAACAGACCGGCTTTCTTTCCGTGGGATCTTTTCTTTTTCCCCACCCTCACGTCGAGTTTCCCGTTATCGTTTACTCCTGCTCGTGTGGAAGCGAAGCCCGATGTTCTCGAACAGTGGATTTACGTGCGATTCTCCGTCGCTCTGTGCCTCCGCCCTTCAACACTACTGGGGCAGTAATTGGCAAGGTGTTTCACAGTGTTGTCCTTCAGGGATCTTGTGAGATGTCTTGATGTGATGCTCTCTTCGTAGCGGATGAGGAGAAGAGAGAATCTGTCACGATAATTTCTAAACTTTTTATGTACTCTACTTTGATAACTGAATATATCCTGACCTTTTTATCGTCTGGCATATGTGGGGATTCAGTTGTGTCTACCCAGCGACTATCGACCATTCTCATCTCAACCTAGTCAGGCATGGCACCGCTTGACGCAACGTGCGTGTTTAAAGCCAAAAATAACTACGGGTCCGCAGCCTCATATTCAAGGACGGAACGCTCTTTTCACGCACGCACTTGGGGGACCCGCCACAGCCTCCAACTCCAGCAGCTATTGGTCTCGACCTGGTCCCGACTCCACCCTCTGGGGAAAGGCAAATCGAGATCAAATTCGATAACCCACAGCTTATTCACCAGCTCTTCCAAGTCTTCACTTGCGGGCGCGAGTGCAGGGAGCCATGGCAGTACTCGAGGCGGAAGGCAGCGGCGGCGACAATGGGAACAGCAGACTCTCCATGCCAGCGATCGAATCTCTCGGGCAAAAATCTCTGGATAGCTGCGTAGCGCCCACCTATGCGATCTTACGAAGAGTCAGCGAGTCACCCCCACATGTGCGTCGTTAGTCATTATTAGGAGAAAAAAACAACGCACACCCAAAGAAGTCTATATACTATAGCAGGGTGTGAACGTCAACCTTCATGGAACACTCGTCGGCGCTGCGCAGAGACGCACGCTTGGTGTTTTGTGTAGTACGGGTTAACGACAGAGTGTTAGTAGGCAGCTCTTTTATAGGTGGTAATTGTGCCATCCGCTGCTGTTTCATGACAGAGGCAGTGGGAATTTGCGGAGTGCGGCTCGTGACGAAGCACCCCGAAAATAGACGCCAGCGTCCGATTCTGGATATCACTCAGCGCCCAAATACACCAATATACGAGGATTGAACATCGCCGCGAGCGACCTACACACTACTGCCAGTGCCAGTGTAACCCGTGAATTCTTCAAGCTCACCCACGCCATCGCTAATTCTGAAAATGCCTGGTTTCTGCTTGACCCCAAGTTATCCTTCCTTCATTAGAAGGCTCGCCGGCGGTCGTGAGTTCCAAATATTTGTGTCGCTGATCTGTTCATTCTGTTGACAAACTTGCAAATTAAAAGGGCTCCGTGGCAATAGATCACCTCCATCTATCCATATCCTGAATGATGACGTGCTTCTCAACATATTTGACCTTTATCGACTGCCAGATCCGGACGACTATTACGATGAAAATGGGGCGGTCGCTATTTCGTACCGCCAATGGTGGTACAAACTGGCACATGTTTGTCGACTATGGCGAAATCTTATTCTTGAGTCACCATCCCGGCTCGACCTTCATCTGTTCTGCACCGTTGGTGTGCCTGTAGCAGACATGCTCGCACATTCACCACCACTACCACTCACCATCTTTTATGAAGTTGATTGGGTAATACAACCAGAAGATGAATCGGGTATATTTCTCGCACTTTCACATCGTGATCGCGTGCGTCACATCTACCTTTGCCATGTCAATATGGAGAAGTTCGTCAGGGTTATGGATGATCAATTCCCCGTTCTGGAGCGCATGTATATCGAATCTTTGACCGATGTGGCCCTTCCTGTAACGTTTCAAGCCCCCAATCTACGCCATATCACACTAGTGATGGTTTCCCTTCCAATTGGATCGCCCTTACTCACAACTACTCCTACGGGACTCGTTACTCTCTCCCTTCGCTCACTCGAGGCATCCGAGTCCGCCCATTTCACTCCGAGTTATATACTTGGACTTTCGCTTCTTTCCCAGCTGGAGAATCTGTTCATTGGATTTCGTCCCCCCTTTTCCAACCACGATATTGAAAGGCAGCGTCACCAGACCCTTAACATGATCACACTTCCCAACCTACGCTGGTTTTGGTTCAGTGGTCCGAGCATCTATTTGGAAGTCCTTGTTGCTCGGATCAGGGCCCCTTCCCTCAACAAACTTCATGTCCATCTCTGTGATCAGCCCCCCTTTATAATTCCACCCCTCTTGCAATTCGTGCAAACATCCAAGAACCTTAGATTCACCGCTGTACAGATAACGTTTGGAAGGCGTGGCGTCTCAGTACACGCAGTCCCTTTCAAGTGGGACACTCCCTTGCTGTTAAGGATCAGCCGCATGCGTCTCAACCAGCAGGTAGCGTCTGCGGTGGAATTCTTCCGTGTACTTTCACCCGTACTTTCCGTCGTCGAGGATCTCACACTTAGCTTACAAGACAAAGGTCGATCGTCATCGCAGTTTTACACTGACAACGATGTCGACCGAAGTCAGTGGTGTGAACTTCTGAAGCCGTTCACCAACGCGAAGACTATCTATGTGAAAGATAATCTCGCCGGCAATATTTTCCATTCCTTACCATCTGACTATGGACAGCTACGAGGGCAGTTCCTTCCGAACCTTGAGGAGATTGGATATTGTGGAGGAATCTATGTTCTGGACTCGTTTACCCGATTTCTTAATGAACGTCAAGAAGCAGGCCGTCCCGTCAGCCTGCGTTTGGTGGATCGCTCGATGTTCTATATACCTAATGTGTTATAATGACTATAATGTTCCCTTCAATTTCCCATCGTTATTCGCGTTTCGAGCAACGTGTCATTTCCTTGCGATGTATCTACGTACAGCTTGAGTATACCTAGCTCCATGACTGCTGCTACAGTTAGGTTACTAGTATGCCTACCGCTTATCGAGTCTTTGCAAACACGTGACCTTCCACTTCTCCGTCGCTTGTGTGGAGATCTCCACCCGCCTTAGCACTCCCCGCGCATCCATCTCACCACTAGCACACCCATGTTTGACGCATACCTGTCCAGCTCCAGTACCAAGGATACGGATATCGACTGCATGTGTATCAGCGGTGCGATTGCGGCTCACAGAAGCATGGTTGTGATCGCTGTGGCGGCTCGATGCGATGCGGAAAGGTGGGGTAGGAGTCAATGACAGTGACGTGCGCACAGCGGCAGAAATGCAACAACAATCACCGACTCGTTGTTTCCTTGGACTATAACTCTCTTTCTGCCGCATTCTTCGGTGGCTTCACAAGTCAAGCTTGCATCTTACTTGAGGTAGCTATCCAATATATTATGATTTGTAGTACGCACGACTAGTACTACCCACTGGCAGTAACCGTTGTCCACACACACTCTAGCTGCCCTTGCAACCTTTCTTGGCCCTGGACCAGATGTTCTTGCCACTCCACGTTCTGGGGGAAGGCGAATCGAGATTAAAACGAATCCGGTTTACGCAGTATCCCATGCGCTCTTCTGTCTGTAGTGTTTTTTTTTTTCACTTGCGTTCGTGGGTGTTGCCAGTGGGTGTGTGCACGGCAACAGCAACGGCACGGCACGGCGCCATCGCAGTACGGAGAGAATACGTCATGCTAAAAAGAAAAAAAAAAAAAACATCGTATTTGATCCACTGGCATGCGACCTCCGAGTCTGCCGCCTGCGCGATCGATGATCCTCCAAGAACCAATGGCAGTCAGTCAGTATCACCACATGTGTAACGGTGTGTTGTGTTGGTTACTATTGGGAGAAGAAATAACGCACGCCAAAAACGTTCTGCTGTACGTCCATATTCATGACGCTTTGTGCGGGATGTGTTCGTGACGTGGCATTGGTGGACAGCATTTGAAGGTCGTAAGGTATTTACCCGTCTGCGCTGTATTCGAGCACATACTGTTTAAATGGAGGTATGTGTGTGAAAGTGGAATGAGATGATGACGGCGACGATGACAATCATGATGAGGAGAAGGTTGACTCCCGGGCCGGCGTCCAATTCTGGATATAGTCAGCGCCCATCTTGACCAAATACAACCGCCACCGCCACGGGAATCATCCAAGAGGCCTACATACGCTCGTCAATCGTCTCTACGTCACCTCCCTGAAAATGCCTGGTTGCTGTTCTACCATGATTTGTCCTCCTCTCATTAGGAGGCTTGGCCGACGTAAGCAATTCCAAATCATGATCTTCGTGTCCCTCATCTGTTCACAAACTCGCGAATTAATAGTCCTCAATAGACGACACCATATTCTCAACGACGACATCCTTCTCAATATATTTGATCTTTATCGGCTTGCATATTCGAAATATGTCGGTACAAATGTACCGTTCGTTTTTTGGCACCCCCAACGTTGGTGGTACAACCTGGTACATGTTTGCCGACAATGGCGAAATCTTATTTTTGAATCACCATCTCGGCTCGACCTTCATCTCCTGTGCACCAGTGGTGTGCCTGTAGCTGATATGATCGCACATTTACCACCTTTACCACTTACCATCTATTATATCCATTGGCCGATAACTGCAAAAGATGAATCGGGTATACTTCTCGCACTTTCGCATCGCGATCGCCTGCGCCACATTGACCTTTTGATCCCAAATGTGGGGAAGCTCGTCATGGCTATGGATGATCAATTCCCCATTCTGGAAGACATGGATATTCGTTCTCAGACCGAGGTTGTCCTTCCTGTGACGTTTCAAGCCCCCAATCTACGCAATCTCTTTCTGTCGACTGCTTCCCTTCCAATTGGATCCCCATTACTCACAAATGCCGCTGGACTCGTCACTCTCGAGCTTAAGAATATCCCGGCATCCGCCTATTTCCCTCCAAGTTATCTACGAACCCGGCTTTCGCTTATGCTCCAGCTGGAGAAACTGAACATTTCATTTCGATCCCCTATCCCCAACCGTGATGTTGAAAGGCAGTTGCACCAGGCCCCAGACATGATCACACTTCCTAATTTACGCCATTTTAATTTGCAATGTACCGCCAGATATTTGGACGGTCTTGTTGCTCGGATCAGCACTCCTTCCCTCAATCAACTCGGAGTCTATCTTTTTAACCAGCTCTCCTTTACTGTTCCACACCTCTTGCAGTTCATGCAAACATCCGAGAACCTCAGATTTACCGTTTTTCAGGTAGCTTTCGACGAGCTTTCCATTTCCTTACGTGCGGTCCCTCTGAAGGACTCTCCCTTCTGGTTGCGGGTCACTTGCAGCCATCTCGACTGGCAGGTTGCGTCCGCGGCGCAATTATGTGGTACACTTTCACCAGTCCTTTCTGCTGTCGAGCAAGTCACATTCAGCCACCAACTTCACAAACATTCATCAGTAACGCACAACAATGTCGACGAAAGACAGTGGCGTGAACTTCTCAGGCCGTTCACCAACGCGAAGACCATTCGTGTACAACATGATCTCATCGGCATAATCTTCCATTCCTTACTATCTCACGATGGAGAGCCACCGCTGGAGCTCTTGCCGAACCTTGAAGAGGTTGAATATTCTGGAGGAGGCGTTAATCAGGACGTACTTACCGCCTTCGTCTATGAACGACAGGTGGCAGGCCAGCCCGTGAAACTGAACTATAATCCTAGGTACTTGTGAGCGCTGCAAGAATGGACTTGATCGTGGAGCAAAGTAGGTCTTGCTCGTTTTTCACACTGACCAACTCTCGTGCTCATGGCGACCGCTAGAACCTCGATATTGCAACATTAAGGAACCCGACTAGCTTATCATAATCGACATAGCCCTTTGAGACGCCTTTCAGTTTAATTCTGTAAGCGCACACGTTTCATCGAATTCCCTGACTATAATTTCTGGGCGTGATGTCATTTCTCCGTGATGTATGTGCATATACTGTACGATACTGTACGGTCACTATACCATTTACGTTTACTGCGGCAGTAACTGAATCAACTTGAGATCCCGTGACATACAGTGAGACTAAGATAACTTGTGCCTGTGTTTTTTGTGTCGTTGTAGCGTGCCAATGCGGTCTGGAACTCGACGAGATCAAGTAAAGAGGGGGCTTCTGTTGTAAAACAAATGTCGTCATCGAACCACTGTGTGAGCAACCTCGTTTGCTACAGTCCAACCAGCGCGATCATCCTACATAACGATAGCGTCCAAGCAGCTCATCGAAGTCTATGACAATTGCTAAACGATATAACCCCATCTAACGCCCAACTCGCCATGGCGATCCAGCCTGCGGGCGTCTCTCAATCCTTTACCTCCTCCCCCAAATCCCACAAAGCGTAAGATTGTCGCACATGACACCGCAAAGCCTGCGCGTGCGCGACCAGTTCGGCCCTCTCGTCGCCTTTCTCATCAAGCTGTCCTGGTACGGCCGCATATTCATGAGCCACCCGAATCTCCCTCCTCAAATTCGAATAGAAAGACCAAGTTATCGTCCATGGGCATTCAAGAAAGAGGCGCTTCTACTTCCGATGTTGCGGGTAAGGGCCAAGGCCCAGGAGAAGTAGGGGAACGCAGAATGGCAAAGGTTAGCGGCGATCGGTACGCCAAGTAATATCACTTCCTGAAAAGAAAATTCCGTCATAATGTATTTCACACATATATAAGGTATACACACCAAATATATCACGATTTACGGTACGGACGGGGGCCACTGCTAGCTGTCCACATGCTTGCAAACGTTTCTTGGTCGTGGACCGGATATTTGCGCCACTCTCAGCGCTCTTCTGTCTGTAGTTTTTCTTTTCACTTGCGTACGTGGGTGCGGGCGCTGCAGGGGCGCCATGGAAGTACGGGGCGAAGTCGTAATGCTAATGTGAAAACAGTTTGCGACCTCCTTGCAGCCAACTCCGTGTATAACAGTACTTTTCGCTGGTTATCATCGGGAGAAGAAACAACGCACGCAAAATTTTTCATCTAGCAGGGTTGTACGTCCGTATTTGTGGCGTTTTGTGCGGTTTGGTCCTTTGGTGGACAGCCTGAGCACTTGCAAGTGAACTGTTTGAAGGTGGCGAGATTGACCTGTCTGCGCCGTATCCAGGCGCCTACTGTAGGTGAGTGCGTAAATGTGAGGGAATGGAGGTGTAGGTCATAATGAGGTGACGATGGCGGTGATGATGACGAGAAAGGTGGACACCACTGGCAGTGTCCAATTCTGGATATAGGTCTGCGCCCACCTTGGCCAAGGACACCGCCACCGCCACGGAAATGAGGCATTGGTCATCCAAGAGGCCTACACACTACAGTACGCTTTTCAATCGCATCCACGTCATTAGTACCGTGACTCACCTCTGTGAAAATGCCTGGTTGTTGCTCTACCATAATTTATCCTCCTCTCATTAGGAGGCTTGGCCGACGTAAGCAATTCCAAATCATGATCTTCGTGTCCCTCATCTGTTCACAAACTTGCGAATTAATAGTCCTCAATAGACGACACCATATCCTCAACGACGACATCCTTCTCAATATATTTCATCTCTATCGGCTGACAGATCCAGACGAATATGACCGTGAAAAAACTGGGAAGGTCTTTGCTTGGTCCCGCCAACGTTGGTGGTACAGACTGGCACATGTTTGTCGACAATGGCGAAGTCTTATTCTTGAATCACCATCCCGGCTCGACCTTCATCTCTATTGCACCAATGGCGTGCCTGTAGCGGACATGCTCACACATTCACCACCTCTACCACTCACCATCTATTATCACAATGCTCAGAAGATAACAGCAGAAGATGAATCAGGTATATTGCTCGCACTTTCGCACCGTGATCGCGTTCGTCGCATTAAATTTGTCGAGCTGCCAAATCTGGGCAAGTTCGTCACTGCTATGGATGATCAGTTCCCAATTCTGGAACGCCTGTATCTCAGTTTACAGACCGAAGTGGCCCTGCCTGAAACGTTTCAGGCCCCCAATCTACGCAATCTCTCACTGGGGACGGCCTCCATCCCGATGGGATCGCCCTTACTCACAACTGCCACGCGACTCGTCACTCTCACGCTTCTCAGTACTCCGGGCCCGGCATCCAGCTATTTCCCTCCTAGTTATATACGTACCCGACTTTCGCTTATGCCCCAGCTAGAGAGGCTCATCATTGACTTTTGTTTCCCTATCCCCAACCGCGATGTTGAAAGCCAGGTACACCAGACCCCGGAAATAACCACACTTCCCAACCTACGCTATTTCTCGCTCACTGGCGTGAGCGCCTATTTGGAAGGCCTCGTTGCTCGGATCAGTGCCCCTTCCCTTAGCATCCTTCATGTCAGTCTGTTTAATCAGCTCCCCTTTACTTTTCCGCACCTCTTCCAGTTCATGAAAACATCCGAAAACCTCAGATTTACCGCTGTCCGGGTAACTTTCGATGCGTTGGCCGTGACGTTACATACGGCCCCTTGGAAGTGGGACACTCCCTTGAAGTTGCAGATCAGGTCCATATATCTTGATCGGGGTGATCTCGACTGGCGGGTTGCGTCTGCGGCGCAATTATTTGATTCCATTTCACCCGTACTTTCGGTTGTAGAGCAAGTCACATTCAGCTATGAACATAACCGATTATCAGAATGGCGCAACGATGTCGATCGAAGCCAGTGGTGTGAACTCCTTAGGCCATTCACCAATGTGAAGACTATTCATGTACAAGATGATCTCGCCAACAAAATCTTCCATTCCTTACCATCCGACGATGGAGAGCCACCGCTGGAGGTCCTTCCGAACCTTGAGGAGGTTGGATATTCTGGAAGAAGCGATACTCGGGATGCATTTACAAGATTTCTCAATGAACGACAAGTATCGGGCCATCCCGTGAGCCTGCGTTTGGTGGATCCTTCGATATTCGACTGAAGCCTCAGGTTCTGTCGCGTGTGAGCGCTGCGGCAATCATAGCAGGAATGGAGTTGATTGGTGGACCGAGGTATGTCTCGACTCGGACTCAACTACCCATATCTTACTCGCGCTCACAGACCCACCTACTCTCCTATTCACGCCTACTTCTAGCTGATACTCATCGATGAGATTGCAAGGAAAACGGCCCAACTAGCTTATCTTAGTCAACGTAGGCGTATGCATCTTGATGACTACACGTAGCACCGTTCTTCAGATTGTCTAAGCATAATTTGTCTCTCCCCGCATTCATTGATGCACACACCATGCATACCCGTTGGCCGTAGTTATTCGCATCTCTGGCACGGTGTCATTTCCTCGACGACTTTTATGTTTACCGCTAATCAAAGTGTTGCAATCCCATGGCATGCTGACTAAGACATTTCTCGACGGTCGCTTTATTACGCACTTCTAATAGTAGTAGTACTGTACAGTACTCAATCCCTCCAGTCAGTCGCCCTTCGTTTCTTCGTTTTTTCTCGAAATGCGTCTGCACTTGAACTTGAAGCTGCTGTGGATGGATGTGATGTCTTTACTGCGATCTGAGTCAGCTGACGATACTCCGCCAACCCTCATCTATAGGTACCTTTTATTTTTCAACTAGCTTGAGATTTCTTCTAAATGAATGCTTATACAGCAACTCGGAGTGGTCAACCGGATTCGGCAAATCTCCGTATACTGGCTGCTGTGGTTCAGGTTCCCATTGACATGGATGATCGGCTCAAAGCTGTTGATGACTTTGTTAGGTGGAAGGTTTTATATTACGAGGGGTAAGCAAACTCGTTTGCTAGTGAAAATGTCTAACAGACGCGATCCGGACAGCTCACGTGTATGCAGATGTATCAAAACAACTTGGAAAATGTGCCTGTTTATCTTCCACAGGCGTTCATGTGAGAGGCACTGCCACAGATGATACTGTGGGCAAGGATACGGCCCACGAGAACGCAGGGATTCAGAATGGCGAGAATATCGGCAATCGGCTGGCTGTCACTGGACTCAAGAAGAAAGATCTTACAGGGATTGAAGACCACGTCCTCCGCTCAAGTTTGCGCTTGTCGAACATGTCGCATCGATGATCGAGCACATCTCCGGGGAAGAGACTGCAGACGCATGGTATGAGGTCTGGCATGCTCACATCTACATGTACCTTTCCGCTGCTTGTGCCTCCGCCACTCAAACATAACTTAATTGCACATGGATCAGCAGAACGCGCGACAACTAACAGAAGCGCAGTCGTGGTTGCAGTGGCGGTGTATCTCCACGACGGTGGCAAGATAGCGGTAAGGACAGTTACCTAGCTTGGCCGTGGAGATGGGTACCGCGCATAGCGGCAGAATTTGGCGAGGCGATAATCGAGCGGTTTGTTGTTTCTGCAACTATCATTTCTCTTCCCCTCATATCACTTGTTTACAGTACAAGTAATGCTTGCACCTTAGCCGCTCCGACTCGGATTCGAGTTTGAGACATAACGACATAGAATGTAATCTGGCACTCAATGAATTGGCTGTATACGTTCCCGCTCCAGCTCCAATTGCAATAATCCTACACCTTTCCCAGCGGCTCATCTGCGGTTTGTTCGCTTGAAGTTGCGGGCGCAGGTGCCGGGCCGCAGCAGTTCTAGTCTTAGTAAGTTACTAGTTAACTCAGTACGAGAAAAGATCCTCTTTGATCCATGCGTCTCGGGTGAAAACCTGGAAAGGGGCGAAGCGTCCGCTTCTGCGATCCTCCCAGAGTCAGCCAGTCAGTCATCACCATGTACACTATTATTGGGAAAGGAACAACGCACTGCAGGGTCCATCTTTCTGGCATGCTTGCCCGCGTTTTGCGCGGAAGCCCATCTGGCATTTTATGTACGGCGCATACGCGACTGAGCGGTGTCGGTGGGCTGCGGTAAAATACTTACCTGCCCCGTCTGTGCTATACACGTTCACGTATGAAAGTGTGGGAAGACGTGGAAAAGGGGGTGAGGCTCACGACACAATGGTGACGAAGAAAATCGATCGACGCTTAATAAGCGCCCAAAGACCGATGCTTCAACCGCACCCCGTGACCAATGCCTTCTCTCCCCTTTAATGGAGGGCTAGTCCAAATTTCCTCGAGTGGTAAGTCGCCAAACTCTGTGACCCTGATCCGTTCACCGACTCGGATATCAATAGAGCCTCATGAATAGCTGAGCTTTCTTATGACGAGGGGACAGGTGTGAGCAACCTCGTTTGCTAAAGTCCAACCAGCGCGATCATCCTACATCATAATAGCATCCAAGCAGCTCATCGAAGTCTATGGCAATTGCTGAACATCTCCCTGAACAATATGACGAGGAAGGTGGACACCACTGGCAGTGTCCAATTCTGGATATAGGCTGCGCCCACTTTGGCCAAGGACACCGCCACCCCCACGTGAATGAGGCATAGGTCATCCAAGAGGCCTACACACTACAGTACGCTTTTCAATCGCATCCACGTCGTTACCGTGACTTACCTCTGAAAATGCTTGGTTGTTGCTCTACCATAATTTATCCTCCCCTCATTCGAAGGCTCGGCCGACCTCACGGTACGCAGTTCAAAGTCATGATCTTTTTGCCCTTGACCCTTTCTCAAACTTGCGAAATTAATAGGGCTCAAGAGCAATGGACAACACTCCGAGTCGCCTATCCATATCCTCAACTATGATGTGCTTCTCAATATATTTCATCTCTATCGCCTGACAGATCCAGATGAATATGAGGACGAAAATGGGAAGACCATCATTAATTGGTTCCACCAATGTTGGTGGTACAACCTGGCACACGTTTGTCGCCTGTGGCGATATACTATCCTTGAATCACCATCCCAGCTCGACCTTCATCTCTACTGCGCTAAAGGTGTGCCTGTAGCGAACATGCTTGCACATTCACCACCTCTACCACTCACCATCGATTATCGGGGGCAGGGGAAGATGAATCGGGTATATTGCTCGCACTTTCTCACCGCGATCGCGTGCGTCACATTTTCTTTTCGAAGCTCCCAAATATGGGGAAGTTCGTCACTGTTATGGACGATGAATTCCCAATTCTGGAACGCATGTATATCTACTCTCGGACCGAAGTGGTCCTTCCTGTCATGTTTCAAGCCCCCAATATACGCCATTTCAGACTGTCGGCGGCTTCCCTTCCAACTCGATCACCCTTATTCACAACTACTGCCACGGGACTTGTCAATCTCACGCTTGTTAAAATCCCGGCATCGGCCTATTTCCCTCCTAGTTATATACTTACCCGACTTTCGTTTATGCTCCAGCTAGAGAGGCTCGTCATTGAGTTTTGTTTCCCTACCCCCAACCGCGATGTTGAAAGCCAGTTACACCAGACCCCGGATATAACCACACTTCCCAACCTACGCTGGTTCTCGTTCACTGGCGTGAGCGCCTATTTGGAAGGCCTCGTTGCTCGGATCAGCGCCCCTTCCCTTAACCTCCTTTATGTCAGTCTGTTTGATCAGCTCCCTTTTACTTTTCCGCACTTCTTGCAGTTCATGCAAACATCCAACAACCTCAGATTTACCGCTGTCCAGGTAATTTTCGACGGGTTTTCCGTGACCTTAAATACGGTGCCTTGGAAGTGGGACACTCCCTTGCAGTTGCAGATCGTGTGCGAACATCTCGACTTGCAGGTTGCGTCTGCGGCGCAATTATTTGACTCCATTTCACCCGTACTTTCTGTTGTCGAGCAAGTCACATTCAGCTACGACGAATCATCGGAATTGCATAACAATGTCGATCGAAGTCAGTGGCGTGAACTCCTTAGGCCATTCACCAACGTGAAGACTATTCACGTACAAGATAATCTCGTCAGCAAAATCTTTCATTCCTTACCATCTGACGATGGAGAGCCACCGCTGGAGCTCCTTCCGAACCTTGAGGAGGTTGGATATTCTGGAGGAAGCGATGCTCGGGACGCATTTACCGCATTTCTCAATGAACGACAAGTAGCAGGCCATCCCGTCAGCTTGTGTTTGATGGACCATTCGATGTTCAACTGAAGTTTTAGGTTCTGTGCAGCGATCTTGGCAGATATAGAGCTTATTGGTGGATTGAAGTACGTCTCGACACAACTACCCATCTTACTCATGCTCACCCACCCACGTACTGTCCCGTTCATGACGACTGCCAGATGATCGCAACGAAGCGGCCCAACTAGCTTATCTTAATCAACATAGGCGTATGTCAGTGCATCTTGATGATTACACGTATCCTTCCTCAGATCTTCTAAGTATAATTTGTCTCTCCTTGCATACATATCTGTTGCCCATCGTTATTCGCATCTCGGTCACATTTTCTTGACGACTTTTATGTTTACCGCTGATCAAAGTGTATGGTATGCTGACTGAGTCATTTTTCCACTTTACGCACTTCTACTAGTAGTACACTTGCAGTACAGTACGCAATTTCCTTCAAGTCAGTTACCCTTCCTTTCGTTCTTTGTCGACATGCGTCTCCACTTGAACTTGAAGCTGCTATGAATGTGAGTCTTTACTGCGATCAGCTGCCGATACTCCGTCGCCCTCATAGATAGGTACCTTTCGTTTTCAACTAGCTTGAGCTTTCTTCGAAATGAATGTTTGTAGACCCGGTGCGGATTCATGGTAAGTTGGTAACTCTGAGTGATCAACCAGATTCGGCAAATCTCCGTATACTGGCTGCTGTGGTTCAGGTTCCCATTGATATGGATGATCGGCTCAATGCTGTTGATGACTCTGTCAGGTGGAACATTTTATATCACGAGGGGTGAGCAAACTCGTTTGCTAGTGAACATGTCTAACCGACGCGATCCGGACAGCTCACGTGTATGCAGATGCATCGAAACAGCTGGTGTTCAGGCGAGAGCGACGCCCCCAGATGATACTGTGGGCAAGGACATGGCCTACGAGAACGCAGGGATTCAGAATGGTGAAAATGTCGGCAATCGGCTGGCTGTCATTGGACTCAAGAAGAAAGATTTTACAGGGATCGAAGACCACATCCTCCGCTTAAGTTTGTGCTTGTCTAACATCTCGCATCGATGATCAAGCATATCTCCGGGGCAGAGACTGCAGACGTCCTAGAGAATGTACATGGTATGAGACCTGGCATGCTCACATCTACATGTACCTTCCCGTCGCTTGTGCCTCCGCCACTCAAACCTAACTTAGGTCACCTCGATTGCACACGGATCAGCAGAACGCATGGCATCTAACAAAAGCGCGGTCGTGGTCGCAGTGGTGACGTATCTCCACGAAGGTGGCAGGATGGCGGTGAGGACAGTTAGGTGACTTGGCCGTGGAGATGGGCACCCGCGGCGGCAGATTTGGCGAGGCGGTAGTCGAGCTGTTTGTTGTTTCTGCGGAATCGCCAACAATCATTTCTCTTCCCCTAAGTTAATCTGGCACTCGATGAAAGTCGACTTAGCACAGCCTCCCGCTCCAGCTCCAATTGCAATAATCTTACACCTTGCGCAGCGGCTCATCAGTGGTTTGTTCGCTTGCAGTTGCGGGTGCAGGTGCCGGGACACAGCAATACTCTTAATAACTTACTAGTTGACTGAGTACGAGAAAAGATCCTCTTTGATTCATGCGTCTCTCGGGTGAAAACCCGGAAAGCAAGCGTCGAAGCGTCCGCTTATGCGATCCTCGCAGAATCAGTCAGTCAGTCATCACCATGTACATTATCATTGGGAGAAGGGACAACGCACCGCAGGGGTCCATCTCTCTGGAATGCTTGTCGGCGTTGTGTGCGGAAGCCCATCTGGCATTTTATGTACGGCGTACACGCGACTGAGCGGTGTTGGTGGGCTGCAGTGAAATACTTACCTGCCCCGTCTGTGCCGTACACGTCCACGTATGAACGTAGGTAAGTGTAGGAAGATGTGGAAAAGGGGGTGAGACTCACGATGAGGCTACGACGATGTTGACGAAGTGGATCGACGCTTAATAAGCGCCCAAAGACCGATGCTTCAACCGCACCCCGTGACTGATGCCTGCAATCACTTCTCTCCCCTTTAATGGATGGCTAGTCCAAATTTCCTCGAGTGGTAAGTCGCCAAACTCTGTGACTATGATCCGTTCACCGACTCGGATATCAATAGAGCCTCATGAATAGCTGAGCTTAATTATGACGAGGGGACAGGTGTGAGCAACCTCATTTGCTAAAGTCCAACCAGCGCGATCATCCTACATCATAATAGCATCCAAGCAGCTCATCGAAGTCTATGGCAATTTCCCTGAACAATATGAAGAGGAAGGTGGACACCACTGGCAGTGTCCAATTTTGGATATAGGTCTGCGCCCACTTTGGCCAAGGACACCGCCACCGCCACGGGAATGAGGCATAGGTCATCCAAGAGGCCTACACACTACAGTACGCTTTTCAATCGCATCCACGTCGTTACTGTGACTTACCTCTGAAAATGATTGGTTGTTGCTCTACCATAATTTATCCTCCCCTCATTCGACGGCTCTGCCGACGTCACGGTACGCAGTTCCAAGTCATGATCTTTGTACCCTTGACCCTTTCTCAAACTTCCGAAATTAATAGGGCTCAAGAGCAATGGACAACACTCCGAGTCGCCTATCCATATCCTCAACTATGATGTGCTTCTCAATATATTTAATCTCTATCGTCTGACATATCCAGACGAATATGACGACGAAACTGGGAGGGCCATCATTAATTGGTTCCACCAACGTTGGTGGTACAAACTGGCACACGTTTGTCGACAATGGCGATATATTATCCTTGAATCACCATCCCAGCTCGACCTTCATCTCTACTGCACTAATGGTGTACCGGTAGCGGACATGCTTGCACATTCACCACCTCTACCACTCACCGTCAATTATGACGCTATGGATCGGGAGATGAGAGCAGAAGAT
Organism: Lactifluus volemus; assembly: GCA_022376515.1. Taxonomy (NCBI): domain Eukaryota; kingdom Fungi; phylum Basidiomycota; class Agaricomycetes; order Russulales; family Russulaceae; genus Lactifluus; species Lactifluus volemus. The sequence goes on from WTXI01000211.1 coordinate 20,590, forward strand.
GAATCGGGTATATTGCTTGCACTTTCTCACCGCGATCGCGTGCGTCGCATTTTCTTTTCAAAGCTCCCAAATATGGGGAAGTTCGTCACTGTTATGGACGATCAATTTCCAATTCTGGAACGCATGTATATCTCCTCTCGGACCGAAGTGGTCCTTCCTTTCATGTTTCAAGCCCCCAATCTATGCCATCTCAGACTGTCAGCGGCTTCCCTTCCAACCCGATCACCCTTTTTCACAACTACTGTCACGGGACTTGTCAAGCTCACGCTTGTCAAAATCCCGGCATCGGCCTATTTCCCTCCGAGTGATATACGTACCCGACTTTCGCTTATGCTCCAGCTAGAGAGGCTTACCATTGGTTTTATTTCCCCTATTCCCAACAGTGATGTTGAAAGCCAGTTGCACCAGACCCCGGATATAGCCACACTTCCCAACCTACGCTGTTTCTCGCTCACTGCAGTGAGCGCCTATTTGGAAGGTCTCGTTGCTCGGATCAGCGCCCCTTCCCTTAACCTCCTTCATGTCAGCCTGTTTAATCAGCTCCCCTTTACTTTTCCGCACCTCTTGCAGTTCATGCAAACATCCAAAAACCTCAGATTTACTGCTGCCCAGGTAGTTTTCGATGGGTTTTCCGAGTCCGTGACCTTAAATACGGTGCCTTGGAGGTGGGACACTCCCTTGATGTTGCAGATCATGTGTGGACATCTCGACTTGCAGGTTGCGTCTGCGGCGCAATTATTTGATTCCCTTTCACCCGTACTTTCTGTTGTCGAGCAAGTCACATTCAGCTACGGAGAAAACAGTCAATCATCGGAATTCCACAACAATGTCGATCGAAGCCAGTGGTGTGAACTTCTTAGGCCATTCACCAACGTGAAGACTATTCATGTACAAGATAACCTCGTCAACAATATCTTCCGTTCCTTACCGCCTGACGATGGAGAGCCACCACTGGAGGTCCTTCCGAACCTTGAGGAGGTTGGATATTCTGGAGGAAGCGATACTCGGGACGCGTTTACAGTATTTCTCAATGAACGAGAAGTAGAAGGCCATCCTGTCAGCCTGCGTTTGGTGGATCCTTCGGTGTTCGACTGAAACCTCAGGCATGTGAGTGTTGCGGCAATCTTGGTAGCAATGGAGCTAATTGGTGGATCGAACGTCTCGACACAACTTCCCATATCTTACTCGTGCTCACACCCTCTTATCTTCATCAACGTAGGCGTATGCATCTTGATGACTACATGTAGCCTATTGTCTAAGTATAATTTGTATCTTCCTTCATTCTTTGATGCACACATCGTGCATATCCGTTGGCCATCGCTATTCGCATCTCGGGCACGGTATCATTTCCTCGTTTACCGCTAATCAAAGTGTTGCATGACATGCCACCGCAGCCACCCGCTCAGGCTGCCATTGCCATCGTCTGTGGTTATAATCCTTGTATTCATTCTTGGTTAAGAAGGGGTCGTTGCGGGGATTAAGGAAGGTGGAGGGAGGGGGACCCATTGTGAATGATGAACCCGGGTATATACGACTTCGTAAGAAGAGAATTTGTCATGATGTATTCAAAGTATACCCATTCATATGCTCTACCCATCTGACTGATGTAGAGGCACGGATACATACAAATATATCATCATTTGTGGTACGTATGGGGATCACCGCTAGTCAACGACCGTCACGGTCGTCCACTCTCAACTTCCCACTCTAACTCGATCTCCCATAGCTTACTCACCGCTCGTTTCCACTTGTGTTCGTGGGAGTACGGAACGATGACGTCGTGTAGAATGAAACAAGAAGGTCGTATTGTCGCCCACTTGGCGGCATACACCTGCGCGGGGTGATCCTGAAAGAATCAGTCAGTCGCTCATTACCGCGTGTGTAACGGTGGTTTCGTTGGTTATCATCGGGAGAAGAAACAACGCACGCCAAAAAAGATTCATCTAGCAGGACCGTCGTACATCCCATATCCTTGACGCTTTGTGCGGTATGTGCCAGTGTTCGGCATACGTGGCGTTGGTGGACTGACAGCACTTGGACCTGTCGAAGGTGGTGGAGGTTGACCTGTCTGCGCTGTATCCGCACGCATATTATATAAATGTAGGTGTAGGTAAAAGTGTGAAAAAGTTGTTCATAATGAGGTGACGACGGCGACGATGATGATGACGAGGAGGGTGAACGCTAGCGTCCAACGTCCAACCCTGGATATAGGTCAGCGCCCTCCCCGGCCAAGGACACCGCCGCCCGCCGCCACAGGATGAGGCATTAGTCATCCAAGAGGCCTACACTGCTAATCGCGTCCACATCTTTACACGTCTCCCTGAAAATGCCTTGTTGCTCCTCTACCATAATTTATCCTCCCCTCATTAGAAGGCTCGGCCGACGTACTAGTACGCAGTTCCAAATCATGATCCTTGTGTCGCTGATCTGTTCCTGATCACAAATTTGCGAATCAATAGGGCTCGACAGCAATCATGATGCCAGCAATAAACGACGCTCACCTATCCACATCCTCAACGATGACGTGCTTCTCAATATATTTCATCTTTATCGGTTGGCAAAACCGGACGAATACGAGGATGAGAATGGCTTGTTGAACTACAGATGGGACCGTCAACGTTGGTGGTACAAACTGGCACAAGTTTGTCGACACTGGCGAAATATTATTCTTGAATCACCATCTTGGCTCGACCTTCATCTCTACTGCACTAATGGTGTCCCTGTAGCGGACATGCTTGCACATTCACCACCACTACCACTCACGATCGATTATCACATCTTGAATCGGGAGATGACAGCAGAAGATGAATCGGGTATATTGCTCGCACTTTCACACCGTGACCGCGTTCGTTGCATTGACCTTTTCGAGCTGCCAAATATGGGGAAGTTCATCACGGTTATGGATGATCAATTCCCAATTCTGGAACGCCTGTATGTCAATTCTCGGACCGAAGTGGTCCTTCCTGAAATGTTTCAGGCCCCCAATCTACGCAGTCTCAGGCTGTTTACAGCTTCCCTTCCAATTGGATCACCCTTACTCACAACTGCCACACGACTCGTCACTCTTACGCTTATCAGTATCCCGGCATCTTTCCCTCCTAGTAATATACTCTCCCCACTTTCTATTATGCTCCAGCTAGAGAAGCTCGTCATTGATTTCCCTTTCCCTGCCCCCAACTGTGATGTTGAAAGGCATTTGCACCAGATCCCACTTCCCAACCTACGCTGGTTAATGTTCACTGGCGTGAGCGCCTATTTGGAAGGCCTCGTTTCTCGGATCAGCGCCCCTTCCCTTAGCATCCTTCATATCGATCTCTTTAATCAGCTCCCGTTTACTTTTTCACACCTCTTGCAGTTCATGAAAACATCCGAAAACCTCAGATTTACCGCTGTCCAGGTAGCTTTCGATGCGTTTGCCGTGACCTTACATACGGTCCCTCAGAAGTGGGACACTCCCTTGATATTGCAGATCAGGTGCGGATATCTCGACTTGCAGGTTGCGTCTGCGGCGCAATTATTTGATTCCCTTTCACCCGTACTTTCTGTTGTCGAGCAAGTCACATTCAGCCACGACAAATACAATCGATCATCGGAATGGCACAATAATGTTGATCGAAGTCAGTGGCGTGAACTCCTTAGGCCATTCACCAACGCGAAGACTATTCATGTACAAGATAATCTCGTCAGCAAAATCTTTCATTCCTTACCATCTGACGATGGAGAGCCACCGTTGGAGGTCCTTCCGAACCTTGAGGAGGTTGGATATTCTGGAGGAGGCTATGCTCGGGACGCATTTACCGCATTTCTCAATGAACGACAAGTAGCAGGCCATCCCGTCAGCTTGCGTTTGGTGGACCCTTCGATGTTCAACTGAAGTTCTAGGTTCTGTGCAGCGATCTTGGCAGAGCTTATCGGTGGATTGAAGTACGTCTCGGCACAACTACCCATATCTTACTCATGCTCACCCACCCACGTACTACTGGCCCGTTCATGACGACTGCCAGATGATCGCAACGAAGCGGCCTAACTAGCTTATCTTAATCAACGTAGGCGTATGTCAGCGCATCTTGATGATTACACGTATCCTTCCTCAGATTTGTCTCTCCCTGCATACATATCTGTTCCCCATCGTTATTCGCATCTCGGTCACATTTCCTTGACGACTTTTATGTTATTGTATTTTTCAAATAAGTTGCCAAATGAAAAATAAATTTAAAAACACTAAAAAATCGGAATGTGTATATCTCGCCGAAACCTCAACATATCGAGGTCGGAGGGGTATTAAAATGATCGGAATTTTTGATAGAATAGTTCTATTAAGGACCGAGGGGGGAAATTTTGTATTTAAGAAAATCCAAATTTCAGAGGAGGTGACCATATCACAACCTCTTCTCCAGGCTCCACCGAGTCCTCCCCCTTATAATTTGACAATGCCAGCTCAAATGAGTCCCCTTAACCATAATCGAAGGTACCGATAGGGTTGGGGCTGTTGGGCTGCCTTGGGCAATCAAGTTTAAGGTCACGTGTTCGGCGCTTAGATTACCCAAGATAGTAGTCGGCATCAAATTGATTGCCCAACCCCATGTGGCCCTATCGGTACCTTCGATTATGGTTAAGGGATATTATTAGGACTTATTTGAGCTGCTATTGTCAAATTATAAGGCGGTGGAGCCCGTAGAGGAGGTTGTGATATGGTCTCCTCCTCCGAAATTTGGATTTTCTTAAATGTAAATTTTCTTCCCTCGGTCCTTAATAGAACTATTCTATCAAAAATTCCGATCATTTTGATACCCCTCCGATCTCGATATGTTGAGGTTTCGGTGAGATATACACATTCCGAATTTTTAGTTTTTTAAAATTTATTTTTCATTTGGCAACTTATTTGAAAAATACAATAAAGTGCATGACATGCTGACTAAGTCATTTTTTCGGAGCCCACTTTACGCACTTATACTTGTAGTACACTTGCAGTACAGTACGCAATTTCCTTCAAGTCACTTACCCTTCCTTTCTTCGTTCTTTGTTGACATGCGTCTCCACTTGAACTTGAAGCTGCTATGAATGTGAGTCTTTACTGCGATCAGCTGCCGATACTCCGTCGCCCTCATAGATAGGTACCTTTTCGTTTTCAACTAGCTTGAGCTTTCTTCGAAATGAATGTTGGTAGACCCGGTGCGGATTCATGGCCCAGTGGTAACTCTGAGTGATCGACCAGATTCGGCAAATCTCCGTATACTGGCTGTCGGCCTCGACCTTGCTTGAATTTGCAGTGCAGGTCATCGGGTGACCCATCAGCTTGAGAGTTTGAGTATCTGACTGTTGGCGTTGTCATCTCTATTGTTTGCATCTGACCTACCGTTCCATGCTCATCGGCATTGATCGAATGATTCCCTCATAAGTTCAGTGGCCCCAGGTATCAATGCCGTCCTGTGCTCCCAAAGGACCCAAATAGTTCGCTGTGTTCACATTCTCAACGTCCCACAGGTGCACAGTGGTGTCTAGGCCACCAGAAGCTACAATCTTTCCATCAAACGCTACGGCATACATCTGGTTGAAGTGTCCTCAGAAAACCTGCAGACATTCACCTGTATCCACATCCCAGAGCTACTCGCCAATCGGCGCCTGAAAAAAAAGGCAAAGAGTGGCGTACTCGGCAAGTGCAATCGTAATTCTCACTAACAACTCAGTTCCCGCACACATCAAGCGAGCACACGCTGCCCACGTGCCCGGTTAGGACGTGCAGCATTCGCCCATGTTGTACATCCCACACTCGCAGCGTGTCATGGCAAGAGCCGCTCACTACAATTGGTCGATTGAGCAGCACTTTGAGATAGCGCACGGTTGAGGTATGTCTACAAAAGACAAAAGCCGTATAGTGAGAATCTAACCAACCATCCACGTTTTGCCCCATCACGCAGATCAGAAAGACTTGCGACAAGAGGCAATAGAAAAACCTACCTGGTTCCCAAGTCCTACACGCGCACAGTCTTTGTCACATCCGCCGCTGACAACCAGCACGCTGGGTTGGCCCCACGCGCCGGCCACGTCGCTGCGTGCACTCTTCGCCCGGCCGGAGGCATTCCACTGTGCATCCAGTGCCAGCACCACAAGAATGGAAAGAGGCAAGAGATTGTCGAGCCCCTGCAAATCAAGTACTTGCGCGCCACGTGGGGCGCAGTTGTATTGTGCTAGTGGTGCGGGCCCTTCTGCGACCTCGGAAACGCCAGTTACGCCTATGGCTGTTGCACTTCTGTTGGCTGATGAAGGTCAGCGATGGGAAGGGTCGAGCAGGCGCGAAATAAAAACACGGACATTCTGAACACCATTGTGGCGTACTCAGAAAAATCGTGGCCACATGCGCCTGGCGTTGTTCCACCGGGGTTGTCGTGATAACCACTTTCACACGGGAGATACCAAGGGGCACATGCGAGACCGAGGAAGTGATTGTGGCGGTATCGAGGTAGCGCGTCAACGGGTGGAACATTTGAATGCTGAGGCGCTGGTGCTAGCTGAGGCAGTGACGCGATCGTGGGACACTACGATAGTGCCTATCGCAGGCATCAGAAGCTCCGACAAACGCAAGTGCGATGTCAGCGCAATTTTGATGCCAAGGACGGACACCACGCGATGGGGCCCCCCTCATTATGGTAAACGCACATCACCAAGCCTGGCAGGAAAGTACCGTCCAGACGCCCTAACGCTCTTCCGACGTGTCACAGATGACACCTCTTCAAGAAGGTCGTAACGTCGATGTCGATATCCAGGAATTGAGGGACGAGGAGAAATGTGCGAGTGAAGGCTAGCGGGTGTGAGAATGCAGTTTCCAAATTACCCTACCCAACAATCGCTGATGCATGGTAATGAATCGGAGCGTGTGAATAACATACTTGTTACAAGCAAGAACAAATGTTTTTTATGTCGCGGGACGTACAGATTAAGTAGGTGAACGAGCGGAAAAAGGGACGGAAGACCCGAAGAAGCAGGACGGATGGCCAATATAGGGAAAAATACCACGTGAAGAGGATTACTAACCGGATTAGTAAGAAGGCGACTTTCGACCTTTACAGAATACCTTGCAAGCAAGGTAACTTATACTTGTAGTACACTTGCAGTACAGTACGCAATTTCCTTCAAGTCACTTACCCTTCCTTTCTTCGTTCTTTGTTGACATGCGTCTCCACTTGAACTTGAAGCTGCTATGAATGTGAGTCTTTACTGCGATCAGCTGCCGATACTCCGTCGCCCTCATAGATAGGTACCTTTTCGTTTTCAACTAGCTTGAGCTTTCTTCGAAATGAATGTTGGTAGACCCGGTGCGGATTCATGGCCCAGTGGTAACTCTGAGTGATCGACCAGATTCGGCAAATCTCCGTATACTGGCTGGTGTGGTTTAGGTTCCCATTGACATGGATGATCAGCTCAAAGCTGTTGATGACCCTGTCAGGTGGAACGTTTTATATCACGAGGGGTGAGCAAACTCGTTTGCTAGTGAAAATGTCTAACCGACGCAATCCGGACAGCTCACGTGTATGCAGATGCATCGAAACAGCTTCTTCCACGGGTGTTCAGGCGAGAGCGACTCCCCCAGATGATACTGTAGGCAAGGATATGGCCTACGAGAACGCAGGGATTCAGAATGGTGAGAATGTCGGCAATCGGCTGGCTGTCATTGGACTCAAGAAGAAAGACTTTACAGGGATCGAAGACCACATCCTCCGCTTAAGTTTGTGCTTGTCTAACATCTCGCATCGATGATCAAGCATATCTCCGGGGCAGAGACTGCAGACGTCCTAGAGAATGTACATGGTATGCGGTCTGGCATGCTCACATCTACATGTACCCTTCCGTCGCTTGTGCCTCCGCCACTCAAACATAACTTAGGTCACCTCGATTGCACATGGGTCGGCAGAACGCGCGGCATCTAACAGAACCGCGGTCGCGGCGTATCTCCATGAGATTGGCAGGATGGCGGTGAGGACAGTTACGTAGCTTGGCCGTGGAGGTGGGCACCGCGCGCAAAGCGGCAGAATTTGGCGAGGCGATAGTCGAGCGGTTTGTTGTTTCTGCGGAATCGCAAATCGTCATTTCTCTTCCCCTCATATCACTCGTTGACAGTACAAGTAATGCTTGCACCTTAGCTGCTCCGACTCGGATTCGTGTGTTTGAGAAATGATGACATTGAACATAATCTGGCACTCAATGAAGTAGCTGTCAACGTTGCGTAACAAGGTATACCTTCCTTCCATGGAACGAAGCTAGTGCTCTGTTGAGGGAGTTTCGACTTACCACAGCCTCCCGCTTCTGCTCCTATTCCAATGTTCCTACACCTTGACCAGCGTACGCGACTGAGCGGCGTCGGTGGGCTGCAGTGAAATACTTACCTGGCCCGTCAGTGCTGTACACGTGCACGTATGAACGTAGGTAAATGTGTGAAGATGTGGAAAAATGGGGTGAGGCTCACGACGATGGTGACGACGACGGTGATGAAGAAAGTGGTTCAACGCTTAGCGCGGAGCGCCCAAAGACACCGCCGCGGGACCGATGCTTCAACCGCACCCCCGATTATATGCCTGCCATCACTTCTCTCCCCCCTAAAGGAGGGCTAGTCCAAATCTCCTCGAGTGGTAAGTCGCCAAACTTTGTGACCCTGATCTTTTCACCAACTCGAATATCAAATAGAGCCCAGACGACACTGGGACTCACCTACCTATACGCTCAACCATGATGTGCTTCTCCATGTATTTGAACACTATCGACTGGCACACCCGGATGAATATGAACACGAAATTGATGGATTGACTATTAATTGGTCCCGCCAACGTTGGTGGTACAAATTGGCACATGTTTGTCGACAATGGCGAAACATTATTCTTGAATCACCATCCCAGTTGGACCTTAGTCTCTTCTGTACCCAAGGTGTGCCTGTAGCGGACATGCTCGCACATTCACCACCTCTGCCACTCACCATTTATTATGACCTGAATGGAGAGATAACAGCAGAAGATGAGTCGGGTATACTCCTTGCCCTCTCGCACCGTGATCGCGCGCGTCGCATTTGGCTATGGCTGCCCACAAATTTAGGGAACATTTTGATGGTTATGGAGGATCAGTTCCCAGTTCTGGAACGCATGGTTATCCATTCTCGGGCTGAGATGGTCCTTCCTGTAACGTTTCAAGCCCCCAATCTACGCCATCTCTTGCTGTCGACAGCTTCCCTTCCTATTCGGTCACCCTTACTCACAACTACTGCTAGCCTCGTCACTCTATATCTTCTCAGTATCCCGGCATCCGCCTACTTCCCTCCAAGTTATATACTTACCCGACTTTTCGCTTATGGCCCAGCTGGAGGAGCTGTCCATTGCATTTAAATCCCCTCTTCCCAACCGTGACGTTGAAAGGCAGTTGCGCCAGACTCCGAGTATTACCCAAGTCACACTTCCCAACCTACGCCGGTTTGTATTCCAAGGTACGACTAGATATTTGGAGAGTCTTGTCGCACGGATCAGCGCCCCTTCCCTCAGCATTCTTAGTGTCAATCTTTATAGTCAGCTTTCCTTCACTGCTCCACGCCTCCTGCAGTTCATGCAAACATCGGAGGACCTCAGATTTAATGCTATCAAGATAACTTTCTACGCATTCGCCGTCTCCTTGATGGCGGAGCCTCTGAATAACCCCCCCTTGCAGCTGTATATCATGTGCAGACACCTGGACTGGCAGGTAGCATCCGCGGTGCAAGTCCTCGGTGCACTTTCACCTGTATACTCCGTCGTGGAGCAAGTCACACTCGCTCACGAGGAGCATGATCAATCATCAGAATGGCACAACGATGTCGACCGAAGACAATGGCGTGAACTCCTTAGGCCATTCACCAACGCGGAGACCATTCATGTTCAAGATGACCTCGTTGGCAAAATCTTTCGTTCTTTACCACCTAACGATGGAGAGCCGCCACTGGAGCTCCTTCCGAACCTTGAGGAGGTTGGATATTCTGGACGGCTCGATGCTCGGGACGCACTTAATGCGTTCGTCGATGCACGACGAGTAGCAGGGCGTCCCGTGAGCCTGCGTGAGGTAGATCATGCAATGTTCCTCGATGACTCGAACTCAGATCGATAAGCTATTGGGTGTGAGTGCTCCAGCGATAATAGGTGGTGGAACGCAGTGCGTCTCAGTATAAATGTCCATATCTCACTAGCGCTCACTCTCATACCAGCTGCCTTGTTCGTCATGACCACATAATTAAATCGCGGCATCAAGGAGATAGTTATGACACCACTTAGTATCACACCCTAGTTCTTGTATCCGACGTTTCGTGTCCACACACTATTCCTTATTCCTTGGACTGTCCAACTTTAACTTGAGGTTAGATAGCATGTCCCTGTAATGTATGTACTATGACTGCTACCAGTTAGGTCACTAGTATACCTACGCTTGTCGAGTCTTTCAATCACGTGACCTTCTGCTTCTCCGTCGGTATGTTGAGATCTCCACCCGCCTTAGCACTCCCTGCGCATCCATCGCACCATACACTCACGTTTGACGCATACTCTTCGTGCTTCAGTATCAAGGATGCGGCAACCTCGACCCACGTGCATCAGCGGTGCGATTGTGGCTTACAGAAGCATAGTTGTGATCTCTGTGGCGGTACCGAGAGGGGCGGCACGATGCGATGCAGCAAGGCGGGGTCACGCGGCAACGGCATGTATGCAATCCTCCAAGAATCAGTCAGTCATCGCCACTAGTACCTCGTGTAAGACATTCGTGGCGTTTTGTGCAGTATATGTTCGTGCCAGTGACACGACGTCCGAGTCGGAAGACCGAACTTGAGTTGTTTGTAGGTGGTACTCAAGGCGGAAGGCAGAGACGACACGGGAGCAACAGATTCGCTACGCCAGCTTCCTAAGAGTCAGTGAGTCATCGCCACGTGTGCTTTGCCGGTCATCGTTTGAAGAAACAACGGACATCAAAAACTTCCATCTGCTGTAGAAGGTCCTGTATGTCCATCTTTGTGGGATGCTCACCAGCGCAGCGCAGACGCGCTCTTGGCCTGTTGTGTAGAATGTGTTCACGAAAGTGTCAGTGGGCAGTTCTTGTAACTTCTTGAACTGTTTGTAGACGATGAGCCTGAGGTACATCGTCCGCGCTGTGTCATGATGCGCACGTGGCACGCATATGAACATGCCCGTTCTGGACTTGACCCAGCGCCTGAGGACAGAGCCACTGGCGACACAAGGACGGAGCATCGTCCATCCCCACTATCGCCATTGCTACACCGTGAGCTCTTCAACCACATCCACGTCTCGCTGAAAATGCCTGGTTGCTTCTCTACAATAAGTTGTCCTTCCCTCATTAGAAGGCTCGCGGGCTGCCGACGTGAACCAAGTCGTGAGTTCCAAATCCTTCAACTTGAAGTTGTGGTCTCTGATCTGTTCACATCCTTGAGAATCAATAGGGCTAAACAGAAGCACACGCCATACACCTATCCATATCCTCAACGACGACGTGCTTCTCAATATATTTCATCTCTATCGGCTGGAAGAACTGGAAGCTGAGAAGGGCCTGTTGAGACGTAAATCGCAACACGAACGTTGGTGGTACAAACTAGCGCATGTTTGTCGACTGTGGCGAAATATTATTCTTGAATCACCATCTCGGCTCGCCCTTCATCTCTACTGCACCAATGGTGTGCCTGTAGCGGACATGCTCGCACATTCGCCACCCCTACCACTCACCATCCATTATCACTCTACGGATTTGCGCCGGACGATCACAGAAGAAGATGAATCGGGTATATTGCTCGCACTCTCACACCGCGATCGCGTTCGTCGCATTGACCTTTGGAATTTCCCAAATGCGGGGAAGTTCCTCACAGTTATGGATGATCAATTCCCCGTTCTGGAGCGCATGTATATCCATTCTTGGACCGAAGTGTACCTTCCCGTAACGTTTCAAGCCCCCAATCTACGCCATCTCGTACTGTCGATGGCTTTCCTTCCAATTCGATCTACCTTACTCACAACTGCCGCGGGACTCGTCACTCTCGAGCTTCTCGGTATCCCGGCATCGGCCTATTTCCCTCCAAGTTATATACTTACCCAGCTTTCGCTTATGGCACAGCTGGAGAGACTGTCCATTGGATTTCGTTTCCCTCCTCCCAACCGCGATGTTGAAAGGCAGTTGCACCAGACCCCGGAAATGATCGTACTTCCTAACCTACGCTTCATTCTATTCAAAGGTACGGCGACATATTTGGAAGGTCTTGTTGCTCGGATCAGCGCCCCTTTCCTCAACCAACTTCAAGTCTATCTTAATCACCAGCCCCGCTTTACTTTTCCCCGCCTCTTGCAGTTCATACAAACATCAGAGAACCTGGGATTTACCGCTGTTCAGGTAACTTTCGGTGCCTTTGCCCTTACCTTACATGCGGTCCCTCCGAGTCGGAAGGTGTTATTGCAGATCTGGTGCGGAAATCTCGACTGGCAGGTTACGACTGCGGCGCAATTATTTGGTACCCTTTCACCCGTACTCTCGGTTGTCGAGAAAGTCACACTCAGCTACCATGAGCATAATCAATCATCAGAATCGCACAACAATGTCGACCGAAGTTGGTGGCGTGAACTTCTTAGGCCATTCACCAACGCGAAGACTATTCATGTCCAAGATGATCTCGTCAGCAAAATCTTCTGGTCCTTACCATCTGAAGATGGAGAGCCACCACTGGGGTTCCTTCCAAACCTTGAGGAGGTTGGGTATACTGGAGGAAGCGATGCTCGGGACGCACTTATCACATTTCTCAATGGAAGACAGGTGGCAGGCCATCCTGTGACCCTCCGTATTGTGGATCGCTCGGTGTTCGAGGATCAATATGCCTAAGTACGTGTGGGCGCTACAGCACTGGTTTTGAAAATTGAAGTACGTCTCGATACAACCACCCATATTTCACTCGAGCTCACATTCACACCGACTCTTCTGTTCATGTCAACCGCCAGGATTTATTTCATTGATGATATCGCAACACTGAGTAGCCCAACTTGTTTATCTTAATCAACATGGGTCTACTCACCTTGCACAGGGATCCGTATGGGTACTTGCCGTATCTTTGGCGTATTCTGGTGCGCGTTTGCCGAAGATGCAAAGTTAATGACCATCATACACCCTTTCGATTTCGTTGCATGATGGCACGCCCTTCCTCAGTTTCTCTAATTTCTATCTCCCTTCCCTCTGCGGCTTCCAAAAGAATGCCTACTTCTCGAGCCATCATTACGTTTACTGCGATTCCTTTTCATTGGTCGACTTGTTGACAGCTTGTGAACATGTGAACCCGTGATGTGCTGACTAATGAATTTGGCATCTCTAACTCTCCCCAACCGGGGCCGATCGTCACCAGTCAAAGTACTAACAACGCCGCAACATCGACGCGTCTGCCCACATATATAAATAAACGACATTTACCGAACGCGTTTGATACCACACTGGCAGAATACGTGATTATCACGAGATTGGCGTTTTCTCCATCCACCGATCTTTGTATGCATGATGCAAGTAAGAGGAAAGTATGGTATCGACGCAAATATGAATAGCATGGAGCTGGAGCGCAAGAAGGGTATCAAATTGATGTCATAAAAAACATCTATACATGCGTCAGTCATCTTTTTCTTTTTTTTTTCTTTTTTTGAATTTCCATACTTTGAGCTCGACCTGTCTTCCAATATTTGTGCCCATCTTTCTAAGCTCCATGATAAAAAATCCGTGTAACCACTTATCTATGCCGTCTGGACGTATCTTGCAATCCCGCGGAGATTGAGTGGTACCGCACCGCCAGTATAGGCGGTGGCGGTGCTCGTTGCCCTTGTTGAGGGAGGTTCGAGTCGCTCTCGTAAATGTAGGTGTACGAGGGTAGCTCGAAAATGGGACAGTCTATCTTTTACGCGGGAATGACGAGGATGGCGATGCTTGATAGGCTACCTCTGGACTCAAGATGAAAGCTCCCTTGTCGTTTTCAGCCATTTCACGGTATCCAAAGGTGTACATCTTCCGTTCAATGCTGGACTGTACTCACCAAATCCCTCACATCGACGGACGATTGCACCATCGGGGCGGCGGCTGCAGACATTCTAGGCAATGTCGGGGTATCGAGCCTGGCGCGCATACTTATCTCATTCTTCTGCTCGTGTGGATGCGAAGTCCGACGTTCTCGAACATTGAATGTACGTGCACTTCTCCATCGCTTGTGCCTCCGCCCTTCAAAACAACTAGCACTCCCTGCGCACGCTGTATGCCTCAGCTCGCATACCTCATCCAGCTCTGGCGCTAAGGATACCCCAACTGCACACGTATCGGTGGCGTGGATGGCGTCTCGCAGAAGCGTCGGCCGGCGGCGCGATGCGACAAGATGTGGCGATGGGGACCGCACCTGGCACCGGCAGAAATTAACGGGGTGGTTATAGTGTGGTTCGTTGGTATCGTTGCCGCCCTTATTCGTCCTTTACAGAACCTGGCTAGCACCCCATGACTCCGCCGAGGGATCTTGTGAGATGTTTTGATGTGATGCTCTCTTCATATCGGATGAAGAAACCTTTGGAGAAGAGAGAATCCGTCAAGATAATTTCTACAAGTATAACTTTTCATGTACTCTACATATATAACTGAATATATTATGAAACTTTCATCGTCTGGCATGTGTGGGGATTCAGTACTCAGTTGCTACCACCCAGTGACCATCGACCATTCTCATCTCAATCTAGTCAGGCATGGCACCGCTTGACGCACAGTGCGTGTTCAAGATGAATACGTTGAATGCCGAAACTAACCCTGGTCCGGAAATTTGCGGGACTCCACGCTCTACGGAAAGGCAAATCGAGATCAAACTCGATATCCCACAGCTTATTCAGCGGCTCGTCTTCACTTGTGTTCGCGAGCGCGGGCGCCGTGACAGTACCCGAGGCGGAAGGAAGAGGCGACACGGGAGCAGCAGACTCGCCACGCCAAGCGATCGAATCTCTTGGGCCAAAACCCCTGGATAGCTGCGTAGCGTCCGCCTTTGCGATCCTCCTAAGAACCAGTGAGTAATTGCCCTGTGTGTTTTTCTGGTCATCGTTTGGAGAGGAAGCAACGGACGCCAAAAAAAACACCATGTACGTCCATCTTTGTGAGACGCCCATCAACGCAGCGCAGACGCGCGCTTGGAATTTGTGAGGACTTGTTCACGAAAGCGTCAGGGCAGTTCTTCAAGGTGTAACGTGTAATTTGTAACTTCTTGAACTTTTTGTAGACAAATGAGGCCTCGATGAGGTATCGGCTTGTCACATCCGCGTGCTGTGTCATGGGCACGTGGCATGCATATATACGAACATCTTGATATAGCCCAGCCCCTAAGCACCGTCCATTCATACTACCACCATTGGTACACCGACATCCATGTCATTTCTGCTTGTTTCCTACTTTACCATAATTTATCCTCCCCTCATTACATGGCTCGGCCGATGTAAGTACTAAGCAAATCCAAATCATGACGCGGCCCTTTGTATCCCCTGATCTGTTCACAAACTTGGGAATTAATAGGGCTCAGCAATAGACGACATTCACCTATCCATATCCTCAATGATGACGTGCTTCTCAATATATTTCATCTTTATCGGCCTGATCCAGTCGGATCTGGCAACGAAATTGCGACGGCCTTTTCCTGGCACCAACAACGTTGGTGGTACAAACTGGCACATGTTTGTCGACAATGGCGAAATCTTATTCTCGAATCACCATCCTGGCTCGACCTTCACCTCTTCTGCACCAATGGTGTGCCTGTAGCGGACATGCTTGCACATTCACCACCTCTACCACTCACCATTTATTATCACGCCGGTCGCGAGATAACAGCAGAGGATGAATTGGGTATATTGCTCGCACTTTCGCACCGTTGGAAGGGCGTGTCTTGCCACTCTCGGTGAGGTTTCGAGTCAAGAACCTTGTTCCATTGCTTACATCAGCGGTCTAGCTACATGCTCTTTCGCCTCGCCTTCTCTTTGCGCCTTTCGCCCCGCCTGTTCCTTTATCCCCATTCCATGCTCCCCCCTCGCGAATAGCGGTGTCCGCACCGCTTTTGCCTCTTCGCTTTCTGGATTATCCTTTAGCCAGTCCGTTTGATTTGTATCTGATTTCCCTCCTGGCTTCGGAATGAACTCCCTTAGTCGACGTGTGCTGAACTCGCCTTCGATTTCCCCGCCATCTGTCCTCTCCAGCTTGTACGCGTTTCGGATTCGGGCTCGAACGCGGTACGGTTGGGACCACTTTGGGATCATCTTGCGCTCTGTCTTGAAAGTGTAATCCAGGTCGCTGCGGTAGATTTGAACTAGCTGTCCTATGCGGAATTCTACCTCACCTGATTTCTTTGCTACCCTCCCATCGTACGAGCTCTTCCGACTGGTTGCGTGCTTGACTACTGCTTCGTACCCATCGATCCTCTGCTGTGCCGCGTATGCCATGTGCACCGCTGCCTCTGTTGCAGTTGGGGTGGTCTCCCCCGCTGCCTCAGGCGTCGTTCTTGGGGTGTTAATCGCGATGCCCAGCAGTAGTTCTTTGGGCGTGAATCTGAGCGCTGGTAGGATGTGCCTGTTCAGCGCTGCTACTGCTGCGTCGAGGTTGTCGGGCCATGCCTTGGGCAGGTCTGCCCAAGTCCCGTCGTCGTCCTGTTCCCCGACCTCTGGCGCGCACATGCGTTTTAAGACGTGTAGGAGGATCCTGTTCGTGCCCTCCACTAGCCCGTTGACCCATGGTGAGTACGCCGGTGTTACGTGGTGTTTGCACCCGTTGTCGTTGCAGAATTCTTTTACCGCGGCGTTATTGAAATGCGACCCGCCATCGGTCATGAACGTCTCCGGCGCTACGGAGTGCTTGCTGATTGTACTGAGGGCGTCGATCGTGGTCTTTGCTGTCCCTGCTGATTTGTACTTGAAGGCCCAGATGTGTTGCGAGAATGTGTCCAGGTAGAGCCCAATTGTGTGGTACCCACCTTTGCCTGTTGGCATGGATAGGTAATCCCCCACCAGCATTTCGAACGGGTGCCTCCTGGTTATAGGTTGGAGCAGGGCGTTTAGTCGTGTGGGTCCGAAATTCTTGCACTGCATGCAACTCCTGATCGCCTTCGTGATGGTGAGGTCGAGGTCCGGGCTGGTGATCCTATCCATCAGCGCGATCTTGATGGCGTCCCGCCCCATGTGGCCGCCCTGCTGGTGCTGTTCGTTTGCCATCGCTTCTGCCTCCTTCCGCGACACGCATTCCGTTCTTGTTCGTGCACGCGTGCTCGTGCCACCGTGAGCTTCCAGAGCTTCCCTTCTTCTACTACGTACTGGGACGCTCGGTGTCTTGCTCGCATTCTGTCCCGCACCGTCCCTGTCTTGTCTTGCCCTGCTATAGCGTCTACCACCTCCACGAACAGGTGCTCGTTTTGGAGACGCTCGCGGAGTCCGTCGATTTGTTCTTGTGTCCCCCCTTCTAGTGTCAACAGAATGTCATTGACGAGCCCCACTTGGTCGTCTCTATCCGGGTTCACTGTCCACTCACTTCCGTCTTCACCCGTTGGTTGTTCCCTTCCCATTGTCTGCTGAGCCCATCTGCGACCACATTGATCTTCCCCGGTACATGTCGCACGTTCACGATCTGGTGGGCTAAGATGCCATCCCGCCACCTTGCATGTACCGCGCTTGGTTTTTCGCTGAGTAGGGTGTCTCGAAGGGCTTGACAGTCCGTTTCGATTTCGACTGGGAAGCCCCAAATGGTGTCTGTAAACTTATCTAGGGCGAACTTAAGTGCTGCGAATTCCAGTAGGAATGGCTTGTACTTAGCTTCGGATGCCGATGTGCGCTTCGATGCGAATGCTATTGGGTGTAGCTTGTGCCTTATCGTGCCGTCTGGTCTCGTGTGCGGGAATCTCTGGGCTAGTACGCCTGCGAACCCGTCCTGGGAGCCGTCTGTCGTTACTACGAACGGTGTGCCGTCCCACCTTGGTCCTCGTAGTATTGGCTCCGACGTTATGGTGATTTTGAGGTCCAAAAATGCTTTTGTGTGTGTTTCCTTCCACCTGCTTTCTAGTTCGTGGGCTGCCATCACTCTCCGATACGATGTCTTTGTGCACGGCTGGGGTAGTGTGACCTCCGCCAGCAGGTCCCGCAGTGGGCCCTCAACTCGTGCGTACCCCTGTATGAGGTCCCGAAAGTGCCCTGTGAGGCCTAAGAACGACACTAGGTTCAGGGCGTTGTTTGGCCTTCTCCAGTCCACGATTGCCGTGAGCTTCGTGAGGTCCGGGAGCACTCCTTCGGCACTTACGCGTGCTCCCGCAAACATTGCTTCCGACATGAACAGCTGCGACTTGGCCGCTGACAGTGACAGCTTCCGTTCGCAGACCCGATTCAAGATTCGCGTCAGTTTCTTCTTCATCTCATCGAACGTGTCAGCGGCCGTGCCTCCGTCATCCACAAAATTTCCAGCGTCTCCTCTGCTATGAGGTCGTGCAGGTGGCCTGCCGCCATGGCCGCGAATGCCGTCGGCGCTCCTGTTAATCCGAATGGCATTCTTGCGTACCAGAAGTGCCCTAGGCCCTCTATGTAGAATGCCGTGTAGGGTCGGGAGTCCTGGTCGATTTCGACAGCGTAGAATCCCGAGGCGAAGTCTACCACGCTCACATATTTGTGTCCGCTCAGCCGGTGCTGCTTTGCCCGTATGTCCCCCTGCGGCATCGGGGCCACCTTCGAGAACTTGTTTACTTCGCGGAAGTCTTGGCATATTCTCCATTTGGCTCTTCCTGTTTTGCGCTTGTCTCGGTGCTCATGCGTTCGTATTCCGATGGTACCTGGAAGTGGGGCATCAGTCCTGCTGCCTCACATTCTTTATTTACCTTAAGTTGGAGCTCCTCCAATGTTAGCCCCATCCCTTCGTGCTGTTTCTGCCCGAGCGTGGTCGCTGACACGCATTTGATCTTCGCCGGGTCTGCTCGCTCGATGATGCCTGCCTCTTGCATCTCTAAGACCTTCTTGTGTAGGTATCGTCTTTGGGGTGGCGTGAATGTGCGCTGGCGGGCCTTCGTTGGCAGCTGGGCGTCCGGGGGTATTCCAAGGTGGAGCTTTGCGTCCTTTGCCAGTGTAACTTCGCGCACTGACAGGGCGAAGCAGTCGGCGTATGATCCCACCAGCTGACGCACCTGCTCTCGTTCGGTGTTGTTCAAACCGTCCCCGATCTTGATCGCCTTCAGTATCGCCTCCACACGCTTTGGATGGAACGGATTGACTTGGCGTGCCGGCATTTCTGGCTCCACTTGGGTCTGGTGTCTGTCCTCGTGTCTATGGTTTCGCCCGTTATCTTCCTTCTGTTCGGCTATCGCTGCGACCATGGCGCTCCGCTTTGCGTCGTTACGTTCTGCTTCCAGTCAGCTGTTGCTGGCAGTCCGTGATTGGCTCGTTTTGTGTAGTATGTGATATCTATTTGGTTTGTCAGTACTGTGCTTCTGTTCTTGTCACGCACCTGTATTTCGCCTTTCTCGTAGTCATGGCATGCTCGGAACGATTGGAGCATGGGCTTGCCCAGTAGAAATGACCATCCCCCTGCGCTGTCGAAGACCTCGAATGTGCCGTTGTTTGGACGCCTTCTAGCTCAACGGTTCCTGTCCAGCTCGCTTCTGATCTCGTTAGGGTTCCGTTGGCCATGCGTAGGGCACGTTTTGATGGCGTCCATGCGCCCAGTCTGTGCCTGACCTTCTCGAAGACTGTTGTGCTCATGGCGCAGATCATTGCACCATCATCGAATGTCGCACGCACCCTGACCACTTCCCCTTTTGGTCCCATCAGCTTGATCTCGTGGACGAATGGCCGTGTCGTTTCTTGGTCACTCGCAACCACGTACAAGTCGATCGTGTCACATTCTCGCTCGCTACGTGCAGGTGCTGCTTCCGCCTCTGGTTCCTGTTCCCTTTCCTCCCTTCCTTCCTCTTGTGTTATGGCGCTTCCGTTATGTCCAGGGTCGTCTGCTCGCCTTCTATGCAGCCGACCCTCCACCGTTTCCCTGGTCTCCGTGCTGTCCGTCTCTGTCCCATTCCTGCCACGCCTCCGTCTCGGTGTCTAACAGGTATACCTGTGTCCCTTGCGCTCTGCTGGGCTGGCCGAGCGTGTAGCGCAGATCACGCGCCATCTCGATTCTTCCTGCGTCAGGCGGTTGGCGTGGCCACTTGGTACGGGACATTGAATGCCCTTATGTCCATGGGTGCCACAGCGGTAGCACTCGCCACTGCATACCGCTGCCGTTCCCGGCCTAAGCGGTACTGGCGTCGTGTGTGTTACGATGTCATTTCCGCCCCGAGTCGCCGACCATTGGGCTATCTGGCGCCTATAGGCCGCTTGGCCTGCGTCCGTGTCCTGCTGATGCGGGTACGTAAGGAGGCGCTGCCGCATGTCAGCTTTCTCGGTGTCCGTCGGTGGGGCTCTTGGCTGTGGGCTTCTCGATGGGCTTCTCGTGTATGGGCTGCTGTGCTGTGTTGTCGGCGGCGCCGTGGTGGTGCTTCCCGTTGGCCTGAGTGCTGTCGTCTGTTGTACGACCCTGTAGCTCGGCGGGTGGCGTTCTGCCTGCAAGGTCAGCCTCTTGACTTTGGCGTTCAGCTCCCGGATAATCGCCTCTGAGCGTGCCTGCTCCTTCATGTGGTCTATATCGATGGCCTTCACGTTCTGGACGAACGTAGTCCAGTTCGTGTAGTTCTTTCCCATGCTACCTCTTACTGAGCCCGGTAGCTCCGCCAACACCTGGTGGGTATACTCCATCCTGTTTTCGAGCCCGCACGCCCGCACCTTGAGCAAGATCCCATCGGCCCAGGCGATGTGCGCGTGCTGCATTCTGCCCAAGTACATGACTGTGGTCCCGACTTGCTCCGGTTCTAACTTGTGGTTGAGTAGCTCCTCTGTCTTTTCTGCGTCTGTCCGGGCTAGCGGCTGCTGCTGGTTCCACTGGGCTGTGAACTGAGGTTCGAGCTGGTCCCAGTCTTCCCTAATCGCCGGATCTAGTGCTAGGTACCATTCCTCGGCCAGAGAGTCGACCTCTAAGCGCAATAGGAGGAAGTCCGCTTTGGCTCTGGCTGTCGCGATGCCGCTCAGGGCCATCTGGTACTGTAGGTCGCGGAGGAACTTCTTCGGGTTCTGTTCCGGCCGTCCGCCGAATGCTTCTACGCCCCCTGGTGTGGCCATTGGTCTAGGTACGGTTGGTTGCGGCTGTGGGCTGCTTTGCGGCGGGTTCGATGGTAATGCTGGCAACGTTGGCCACTGGACTCTTTGACCTACGTCGGGGCTGTTTTGGGTTTCGTCGCTCAAGCCGAGTGGACTGGGTCCGAGGGGTGTGAGAGGTGCTGTATGCGGCGCTGGGGATGAGAATATGCTCGAGGGAAGGCTGACGTCGGACGCTTCGTCCGTCGGTGTGTTTTCTCGCAAAAGCTCGTCTACGTCTGGGCTGGAGCTTCTGCTCGTTTGTACTGGGGTGCTACTGGTGTTTTCGTCTGGTGGGGGTGTGATGAGCGTGCTTGGTTTGGACTTGGCTTTCACCGCTCTTGGTGGGAGGATGTGAGTTGGGGGTGTCATTCTTCGCTTTACGTGTGTTGGTCTTGTACTTATGTCTTCTCTTGGCCTCGTGGGTTGAGTCTCGCTCTCGTCACCACGTTGGAAGGGCGTGTCTTGCCACTCTCGGTGAGGTTTCGAGTCAAGAACCTTGTTCCATTGCTTACATCAGCGGTCTAGCTACATGCTCTTTCGCCTCGCCTTCTCTTTGCGCCTTTCGCCCCGCCTGTTCCTTTATCCCCATTCCACCGTGATCGCGTGCGTTACATTCAATTTTGGATGCTTCCAAATGTGGGGAGGTTCGTCACGGTTATGGACTCGGAACAATTCCCTGTTCTGGAACGCCTGTATATACGTTCTCCGATAGAAGTGGACCTTCCTGTAACGTTTCAAGCCCCCAATCTACGCTACCTCAGACTGTGGACGGCTTCTCTTCCAATTGGATCACCCATACTCACAACTAATACTGCTGGAATCGTCATGCTCTCGCTTCGCGATATCCCGGCATCCGCCTACTTTCCCCCAAGTTATATACTTGCCCGACTTTCGCTTATGGCCCAGCTGGAGTGGCTGTGCATCGGATTTAAAACCCCCATTCCAGGCCACGATGTTGAAAGGCAGTTACTCCAGACCCCGGACATGTCCCAATTCGCACTTCCTAACCTACGCTGGTTTCTGTTCTTAGGTGTGAGCGCCTATCTGGAGGGCCTTGTTGCTCGGATCAGCGCCCCTTCCCTTAGAATCCTTCATATCGGTCTTTTTGATCAGCTCTCCTCTACTTTTCCACGCCACTTGCAGCTTAGTATGAAATCCGAGAATCTCAGGTCGACCGCTGTCCAGGTAACGTTTGGTGTATATACCATTTCGATACATACGGTCCCTTGGAAGTCAGACGCTCAGTTGCTGCTGTATAGCAACTGCATACATCTCGATGGGCAGGTTGCGTCTGCGGTGCAATTCTTTCGTACACTTTCACCGGTACTTTCCGTCGTTGAGCAACTCACACTTGGCTACCACGAGCATAGTGTACCATCAGAATGGCACAACAGCGTCGACCGAAGTCAGTGGCGTGAACTTCTTAGGCCGTTCACCAACGAGAAGAGTATCCACGTGCAGGATGATCTCATCGGCAAAATCTTTCATTCCTTACCATCTGATGATGGAGAGCCACCGCTGGAGCTCCTCCCGAACCTTGAGGAGGTTGGATATTCTGGAGGAAGCGATGTTCTGGACGCATTTACCATATTTCTCACTGAACGTCAAGTAGCAGGCCGTCCCGTCAGCCTGCGTTTGGTCGATCCTTCGATGTTCAATATGCCTCTGGGTCTAAAGGCGTGGCAATGGAACTAAATGGTGGATCAAAGACTCGACACAACTGTCCATCTTGTTGGCCATCGTTATTCGCGTTTCGAGAACGGTGTCATTTCCTTGCGTTGTAACTACGTACAGCCCGAGTATACTCTACCCCTATGACTGCTACTAGTTAGGTTACTAGTATACCTACCGCTTGTCGAGTTTTGCAATCACGTGACCTTCTACTTCTCCGTCGCAATGTTGAGATCTCCACCCGCCTTAGCACTCCCCGCGCATCCATCGCACCATACACTCACGTTTGACGCATACTCTTAGTGCTTCAGTACCAAGGATACGGCAACCTCGACCCACGTGCATCAGCGGTGCGATTGTGGCTTACAGAAGCATAGTTGTGATCTCTGTGGTGGTACCGAGTCGGAAGACCGAACTTGAGTTGTTGGTAAGTGGTACTCAAGGCGGAAGGCAGAGACGTCGGGGAGCAACAGATTCGCCACGCCAGCTTCCTAAGAGTCAGTGAGTCATCGCCACGTGTGCTTTGCCGGTCATCGTTTGAAGAAACAACGGACACCAAAAACTTCCATCTGCTGTAGAAGGTCCTGTATGTCCATCTTTGTGGGATGCTCACCAGCGCAGCGCAGACATGCTCTTGGCCTGTTGTGTAGAATGTGTTCACGAAGTGTCAGTGGGCAGTTCTTGAACTGTTTGTAGACGATGAGCCTGAGGTACATCGTCCGCGCTGTGTCATGATGCGCACGTGGCACGCATATGAACATGCCCATTTCTGGACTTAGCTCAGCGCCTGAGGGCATGGCCACTGGCGACACGAGGACGGAGCATCGTCCATCCCCACTACCGCCATTGCTACAGTGAACTCTTCAATCACATCCACCTCTCTCTGAAAATGCTTGATTGCTGCTCTACCATAAGTTGTCCTTCCCTCATTAGGAGGCTCGCGGGCGGCCGACGTGAACCAAGTCTTGAACCAAGTCGTGAGTTCCAAATCCTTCGACTTGAAGTTGTGGTCTCTGATCTGTTCACATCCTTGAGAATCAATAGGGTTAAACGGAAATATACCACACTCACCTATCCGTATCCTTAATGACGACGTGCTTCTCATCATATTTCATCTCTATCGGCTGGCAGAACCGGAATATGAAGTTGAGAAGGGCATATTGAGACGTGAATGGCCCCGCCAATGTTGGTGGTACAAACTGGCGCACGTTTGTCGACTGTGGCGAAATATTATCCTTGAATCACCATCTCGGCTCGACCTTCATCTCTACTGCACCAATCGTGTGCCTGTAGCGGACATGCTCGCACATTCACCACCCCTACCACTCACTATCCATTATCGCGCTGATCTGGGGATAACAGCAGAAGATAAATCGGGTATATTGCTCGCACTTTCACACCGTGATCGCGTTCGTCGCGTTTACTTTTACTCCTTCCTACATGTGGAGAATTTCGTCACGGTTATGGAGGATCAATTCCCGATTCTGGAACGCATGTGTATCCATTCTGGGACAGAAGGAGTCCTTCCTCTTCCTGAAACGTTTCAAGCCCCAAATCTACGCCATCTCAGGCTGTCGATGGCTCCCCTTCCAATTGGATCTCCCTTACTCACAAATGCCGTTGGACTCGTCACTCTTGAGCTTCTCAATATCCCGGAATCCGCCTATTTCCCTCCAAGTTATATACTTACCCAGCTTTCGCTTATGGCACAGCTGGAGAGGCTGTCCATTGGATTTCGTTTCCTTCCTCCCAACCGCGATGTTGAAAGGCAGTTGCACCAGACTCCGGATATGATCGTACGTCCTAACCTACGCTTCTTTCTATTCAAAGGTACGGCGACATATTTTGAAGGTCTTGTTGCTCGGATCAGCGCTCCTTTCCTCGACCAACTTGATGTCCTTCTTGATTACCACCCCTCCTTTACTTTTCCACACCTGTTGCAGTTCATACAAGCATCCGAGAACCTGGGATTTACCGTTGTTCAGGTAGCATTCGGCGCCTATTTCCTTTCCTTACATGCGGTCCCTCCGAGTCGGAAGGTGTTGTTGCGGATCTGGTGCGGAAATCTCGACAGGGAGGTTACGGCTGCGGCGCAATTATTTGGTGCACTTTCACCAGTACTCTCTGTTGTCGAGAAAGTCACATTCAGCCACCGAGAGCACAACCTCTGGGGCAGCAATGTCGACCGAAGTCGGTGGCGGGAACTTCTTTGGCCGTTCACCAACGCGAAGACTATTCACGTACAAGATACTCTCGTCAGAAAAATCTTCTGTTCTTTACCATCTGACGATGGAGAACCAACACTGGAGTTCCTTCCAAACCTTGAGGTAGTTGGATATTCTGGAGGAAGGGATGCTCGGGACGCACTTATCACATTTCTCAATGAACGACAGGTAGCAGGCCATCCTGTGACCCTCCGCATTGTGGATCGCTCGGTGCTCGAGGATCGATATGCCTAAGTACGTGTGGGCACTGCAGCACTGGTTGTAAGGATTGAAGTACGTCTCGATACAACCACCCATATTTCACTCGAGCTCACATTCACACCGACTCTTCTGTCCATTTTTTTTTTTTTTTTTTTTTTGAATTGGGGTTTATAGTCCCCGCGTGTATTGCGACAAGACTAAGTTACTCTGTACAAGGTACTATCCAAATGGAGACACAAGTAAGGAAACGAAATAGAGGAAGAGGGGAAAGAAGGGGTAAAAATAAGAAGAGTAAAACTCTTCTGTCCATGTCAACCGCCGGGATTCATTTCGTCGATGACTTCACAACACTGAGTAGCCCAACTTGTTTATCTTAATCAACATGGGTCTACTCACCTTGCACAGGGGTCCGTATGAGTGCTTGCCGTATCTTTGGCGTATTCTGGTGCGCGTTTGCCGAAGATGCAAAGTTCATGACTATTATACACCCTTTCGATTTCGTTGCATGATGGCACGCCCTTCCTCAGTTTCTCTAATTTCTATCTCCCCTCCCTCTGCGGCTTCCAAAATAATGCGTACTTCTTGAGCCATCATTACGTTTACTGTGATTCCTTTTCATTGGTCGACTTGGTCGACTTATTGACAGCTTGTGAACATGTGAACCCGTGATGTGCTGACTAATAAATTTGGTATCTCTAACTCTCCCCAACGGGGCCGATCGTCACCAGTCAAAGTACTAACAACGCCGCAACATCGACGCGTCTGCTCATACATATAAATAAACGACATTTACCGAACGCGTTTGATACCACACTGGCAGAATACGTGATTATCACGAGATTGGCGTTTTCTCCATCCATCCATCTTTGTATGTATGACGCAGGTAGCAGGAAAGGGTTGTATTGACGCAAATATGAATAGTATGGAGCTGGAAAACGAGAAAGGTATCAAATTTATGCCTAAAAATATCTATACGATACCCGTGGTGCGTCTGTCAACTTGTTTTCTTTGAATTTCCTGACTTTGAGTTCAAACTGTCTATCCGCATTTTTTCCCATCTTTCTAAGTTCCGTTGGAATAGGGGACGAGAGACGGGCAGGGGAGAGAACCCCAGACTACTGTAGGGGAAAGGCGCGCGAGCACGTAGTTAGACCGCTGATGTAATAAAGGAACAAGGGTTCTTGACGCGAAACCACGACTCGACTGGCAGGACACGCCCCTGCACCGTGATAAAGAATCCCGCCACGTAACCACTTATCGATGCCCTCTCCGTGTCTTGCGAATCCTGCGGAACTCGAGGTAGTACCCCTTCCAGTGATGTTGCGCCGCCTTACTAAAATAGTTTAAGGGTCACACATACTTTGCTAGCCAATTTGGATACTTGGCGACACAGTCCTAGAGAAGCGTGATCGCCAGGTCCATGAGCGCTGGACGGCAGGGTTAGGTGTGACATTTGTCGTGGTATGTTATCACACCCTGACCATTAATACTCTCCCTGACTTTCGTTCTCCCCACTGGCAAGCGAACGTCCTCTCCGTTCTTATTCTCTGTACCGCAATCGAGCTCTATCGCAGAACAAAAGCAACTCATCCGGGCTTGATAGCCAAGATTCGCGCCAGACATATCGCCCGTAAGGGCAGGTATAGTCCGTTCTCCCCCCTCGTCAGCCCCTTCTTTGGGGCCGATGCTCCCTTTATCCACTCCAACACCGCCTTTCTCGCTGGCTTCTGCACGACTCATTTTCATGCTCCTCTCAGACCTCGCGCTACGCTGGGTCGGTCGTTTTGAGAGCCGCTCTCCACCTCAGGACGCTAGCCCTCGCGGTCGAATGATCGCGCGCATGGAGTGGAACGAACGTATGGAACGGCGGGGAATACCCTGGTTGCTCGAGATCGGCATCCCAGGATTACTGTATATTGTATTGTGCCTGTTCTTCACTGGAGCTATCATGCGCTCGTTTCCTTAACTTAAGAAGGCCATCTGTGGAGTAGTCGGCATTTTGTTCATGGTCGCCTGCATCCACGGATTGTGGTCCTATAAGCTAGCCCTTGACGTCAGGTCCCGGCCGAAGCATAATTCTTCTCAAGGACGCTGAAGGTATGTTGACGGGAACTCAGTATTCACCTGCCGCCCGTTTTCATGTATACATGCAGTTACTGACTGCCTGATTTGCAGCCCAGAACCAGAACTTTGTTGTACCTTCTGTTTTGTTTCTGTCACACTGAGGGAAGGCTTGTTTTGTCTGTTCATTCAGTTCTTGGGCTGTTTCACTTCGACTACGATACATTGAGAGATATGGACGAGAAAGAATGAGGAAAGGGACGTAAGGTACCAGATCCAAAGGTGAAATTCTAAAGCGTCAAAGCTGTGGCTTCAGTAGTAACATTATGATGTAGTCCGCAAAAAAAAAAAAAAGTCTATTCGTGCTACGCAGCCGCAACGGTGGGTCCATGAGCCGAATAGAAGGTTTCAAGTCAAACAAGGCTTATCCCATCGAACCTCGAGGAGATCCCACTGGCAGTGGCGATCCTGACTATCCCCCTCTGGACGCCAATTCCGAGTCGGAACTCGGGTGGCGCACATTTGGTCACAGCAGCGCGGACCTGAGCACCGAAAGTCCTTAATACTGATGCGTTGGTGGGGGAAATTTAACGATATTCACGTCTAGAAGTGATTTACGCGAAGACTTTGTGAGAGGAAATACTAGTAGAATTTTGTTAGTGTATCTTGCATCAACGCGCAAAAGGGGATTTTGATGCCTTTTGCGATTTTCGATTAGTTCAACGTGTGTCTCAGGCTGGGGTCAGTGCGCGCAACAAGCAAGTTCAGAACCTTTGACAGCATTTTCTGATTATCGTGTGGTCGGGAGAGCAGACTCGCAAGCGCTAAGGCCTATTACAGCTCGTCAACGCGAGACGGCTGTCGGTGATTCAAACATCGACATTGAGAAATATGACATGAACAAGAAAACCAGTTGCATAGTGCAAACATACAATCGGGCCTTCCCTTGTTTCGCTTGGGACAATTGTGGAATTTTGAACCACTTCCAAGTTAGTCAAAGTAAAAGCCACAAATCCCTGGGTGTACCACGTCCACAAATGACAGATTAGTCGCGGCCAATTAAAAAAAATAAGCGAGATGAGACTGACCATGAATACATAAAGCCGACACTCGGGCAACAGACATCAGCACAACATTCACCAACGTCTCGATTCTTGCTTACCTTCAAAGCCCTCATTCTCTTCGTCCGAGTCATCCTTATTTCCCAGTCCTTTTGCAACATGACTGGCGCCAACACCCATGGGTATAACCTTCGCTCAAAAGACAGGACCAAGGTAGAACATTGTGACCAAGTCATCTTCATGCCAGTGTTCGAATCCTCCGATGAGTCCGAGTCGTCCGTAGTACCTTCCACACCGCGCCCCCTCCCGTCCACACGGCATCCAGACAGAAAGGACATAGAGGTGGATCCGTCAGAAAGTGCGTTTTAGTCCGGACTGAGAATCTTATGCAGAGCACTGATGCCACTTTCCCTCAGATGCGGACGCCGCCGCGGAGCTACGCGCTCCGCAACCGAAAAACCCAATACCCCCCTCCGCCCCTGACATTCCAAGACCCGGGAATGGGATGGAGGGAAGTCAGTCATGGGGGCTGCAGGGGGGATCTACTGCGTCTTCGGACGCGGGCGGGGAGAACCGCAGCCGTAAAATCCGGTCTCGTCAAGATACCTACGCTGACGTGGAAGCTGCGCGGTTAACAGTGGAACTGCAGCGCCATCGGGATGCAAGGCGTATCCTTCGTGAACAGAAGGTTAAGCGGTTGAGGATGGAGGCTTGGGCGCTGGTGCAGCGGGCCGAGCACTTTAACCGCCAGGCGGACGAGGAGGACAAGTTGATCAAACGAAAGAAGGAGGGTGCGATCGACGACGATTCTGATTCGGAGTTGTCCGAGTCCGAGCTCACAGTGATGGAGTGCGATAATGACGACGAGGAAGAGAGAGCGTCACAGCTATCCGAGTCCTATGCTCCGACAGAGGTTTACTCCGAGTCGGAGCAACAAAGTTGGGCGTTGATGTATCAGCCTCAACAAGGAGTTACTCTGCAACGTTAGCATCGTCCATGGCCACGCTAGAAGGCTTGTAGTAAGACTGGACAAAGGACTGTTTATATAGTGGTTAGTTTAATCGATCACTTCAAGTTAGGGTTCATTGTCCTTATTATATCAACTCGCATCTTTGTACCTCTTTTTAATTTTGAAACGTCTGCTTATCGATGGGTGGCGTCGAAAAAAAAAGGAAGGAACGAGAGTTATTGCAAGCCAATCGGAGTCAAATTTATTGTTGAAGTCGGGCGGCCACTCGACAACGTGTAACGCGTAGACTGCAACGTGGCATTGTCATCAAGACGTGGAGTTATCAGCATCGATATTTGTCTGTTACCACGCCCATCCTTGCATCCCCCAATAGAACTTGAAAGGAGAGAAAAGGAAGATCATTGGCAAGCCCTAACTGACTGTGAAACCAGCCGCAGCAAGCGAGAACGAGAAGGACGTGTAGTCAAAAAAACGCGTGAGTGACTCATTCGTCCTATATCATATCCACTTTACCTTCATGCCTTTCAGAAAACAGACCGCCCCTATCTATTTGTCGGTGTTGTGAGAGCCAAGTTACAGCCCTTCCGTGGCGCGGCGCGACCCAACAAGTTGTGGCGATGGGGACGGCACCTTGCGACTGACAGAATTATAGTGTGGTTCGTTGGTATCTAAGCCGCTTTTATTCGCCCTTTACAGAACCTGGCCAGCGCCCCATAACGTCTATGTGGTGTCTCACAGTATACACCGTCCTTCAGAGACCTTGTGGGATACTTTGTATATCTATATCCGATATAACTGAATATGTCATGACATTTTCATCGTCTGGCATGTGTGGGGATTCAGTTGCTACCACCGGGCGACCATCAACCATTCTCATCATGACCTAGTCAGGCATGGTACCGCTCGACGCACGGTGTGTATGGAATATAACGACGACGGGTCCACCATGCGGTACAGCCCCATATCCAAAGACGGAATGCTCTCCTTACGCACACACTTGGAAGACCCGCTACAGCCACCAACTCCAGCAGCTATTGGTCCCGATATTTGGGCGGCTCCACGCTCTGGGGAAAGGCAAATCGAGATAGAATTCACAGCTTATTCACCAGCTCGTCCAAGTCTTCACTTGCGTGCGCGAGTGCGGAGCGCCGTGGCAGGACGAGAGGCGGAAGGCAGCGGCGACAATGGGAACACCACTCTCAGCGCCAGCGATCGAATCTCTCGGGAAAAATATCTGGATAGCTGCGCAGCGTCCATCTATGAGATCTCCCTAAGAGTCAGCGAGTCATCCCCACGTGTGCTTCGTTAGTCGTCATTGGGAGAAGAAACAACGCACACCAAAAGAAGTCTATCTACTGGTAGCAGGGTGTGAACGTCAATCTTCATGGAACGCTCGTCGGCGCTGCGCAGATACGACGCGCGCTTGGCGTTTTTTGTAGTACGTGTTAACGACCGAGTGTTAGTAGGCAGCTCTTGAACTGTTTATCGAAGATGAGGGTATTGGCCTGCCCCATATGAACATGGGAGGCCGTGGGAATGTGCGGAGTGCAGCCGTGACGAAGTGTCGAAAATAGACGCCAGCGTCCGATTCTGGATATCACTCAGCACCCACCGCACGAGGATTGAACATCGCCGCAAGTCGTCCACATGAGGCCTACACACTACTGCCAGTGCCAGTGTAACCCGTGAATTCTTCAATCTCACCCACGCCATTGCTAACCCTGAAAATGCCTGGTTGCTGCTATCCTTCCTTCATTAGAAGGCTCGCCGGCGGCCGACGTGAACCAAGTCGTGAGTTCGAAATATTTGTGTCCCTAATCTGTTGATTCTGTTAACAAACTTGCAAATTAATAGTGCTCCACAGCAATAGACCACGCTCACCTACCCATATCCTGAACGCCGGCCAACGTGAACCAAGTCGTGAGTTCGAAATATTTGTGTCCCTGATATGTTCATTCTGTTGACAACCTTGCAAAGTAATAGGGCCCCACAGCAATAGACCACACTCACCTACCCATATCCTGAACGATGACATCCTTCTCAATATATTTGAGCTTTATCGGCTGCCAGATGATCCGGACAAATGTCACTATAGATTCAGGCCGGTTGCTTTTTTGAACCACCAATGTTGGTGGTACAAACTGGCACATGTTTGTCGACAATGGCGAAATCTTATTCTTGAATCACCATCCCGGCTCGACCTTCATCTCTACTGCACCAATGGTGTGCCTGTGGCGGACATGCTCGCACATTCACCACCTCTACCACTCACTATCCGTTATGACACTTATCGGCGGATGAGAGCAGAAGATGAATCGGGTATATTGCTCGCACTTTCGCACCGTGATCGTGTGCGTCACATTTCTATGGAAAACACTGACGGGAAGTTTGTCACGGTTATGGATAATCAATTCCCAATTCTGGAACGCGTGTGTATCCACTCTTGGACCCGAGTCGCCGTGGACCTTCCTGTAGAGTTTCAAGCGCCCAATCTACGCCACCTCACCCTGTGGGGGGCTTCCCTTCCAATTGGATCACCCTTACTCACAACTGCCGCGGGACTCGTCATTCTCGAGCTTATCAATATACTGCCATCTGATTTCCCTCCAAGTTATATACTTACTCGGCTTGCACTTATGGCCATGCTGGAGAGGCTGTCCATTACATTTCAATTCCTTATCCCCAGCCGTGATGTTGAAAGCCAGTTGCACCAGACTCCGGATACGATCATACTTCCTAACCTACGTCAGTTTAGGTTCCGAGGTAGGGCCACATATTTGGAAGGCCTTGTTGCTTGGATCAGCGCCCCCTCCCTCAGCATCCTTCGTGTCAATCTTCTTGATCAGCTTCCCCTTACTGTTCCACGCCTCTGTCAGTTCATGCAATCATCCGAGAGCCTCACATTTAGGGCTGTCCAGGTAACTTTCCGTACACTTTCCGTTTCCTTACATGCGGTCCCTTGGAAGTGGGACACTCCTTTTACATTGCAGATCGAGTGCGGATATCTCGGCTGGCATGTTGCATCTACGGTTCAATTCTTTGGTACTCTTTCACCTGTACTTTCTTTTGTCGAGCAAGTTGCATTCAGCCACGACGAACAACCCAGATGGCTCAGCATTGTCGACCGAAGTCAGTGGCGTGAACTCCTTAGGCCGTTCACCAACGTGAAGGTCATTCATATGAAAGATGGTCTCATCAGCAAAATCTTACATTCCTTACCATCTGACGATGGAGAGCCACTCCTTCCCAACATCGAAGAGGTTGGATATTTTGGAGGAAGCGATCCTCGGGACGCAATTACCACATTTATCAACGAACGACAAGTATCGGGCCATCCCGTGAGCCTGCTGTCGCAAATTCGGAAAGGGGTTTATAATAAGTCAACATTATAATTGCAATTGTAAGCGAGTTATAATACGCTTCTAAGTCTAGCCGAACATTATAATCAAGATTTTGTGACTGCATTAGGTTATAATAATATTATCAAGGCTCTGTCTGATCGTACGGCTATTATAATCTTGGGGACTCATTAGTACTTATTTATAATAAATTCCATATTGATTATAATCTATTATGCCTCATCTACGCGAAATTATAATTATCAATGTGATTGGCCCACACTGCGACATCAACACTTTGATTGCTTGCATTGCCCCTTTGATCGCTGGTGCCCCCCTAATTTTGGTTTTTAAAAAGTGACAGCGTGCTCGGTATCGTAGCTAGTGCGAATTTGGGCAAATTCCCCCAGAAGCTCCCCAGATTTGTCGAAAACCAAGTAGTTCATGTATAGCGTGAAAGGAAGTTAATTCTTCGTGGACATCCAACATATTACTGCAGTGCCCAATTGCGAAAATGCCACGCCAGCGCAATACGAAACTGCACGATATGAGCAGCCTCGACGCTCCACACCTCCTCAGAGCTCCAGATAACGACCCATCGTCGAACCGAGCGGGGTCGATCGGCTCTCCAAGCGCGTCGACATAGTCATGCGGTGGGGGGGGGGGGGGGGGGCGACACCCAACTCCTCATACATGGTTCCCTCATCAGATATGGCAAAAACGCGCGAACCGTGCCACTCTCGTCCGATTGCGAGAAAGGCTCCTCGTCCGCCCCAACGGGGAGCGACGGAGAGTGCATGTCAGTGATCCATCCCGGGTTACGTTCAGGCCGCCGACTCTAAATCAGGCGAGCGGTACAATGAACACAACACATCCACGAACCTATATCCCATAGAATTCGAACGGCATCCAGTCTAGGGATTGACACTGGCGGGTTTACTCTGAGGTGGATCATGTACACTTATGCATGCATGGCCCGGAGATCTTCAATTCAATTCATGTGTATTACTATGCCCTGAGTGGCTGAGGTGCCAACATCATAGACTTGTGTGAGTTGTTTCAACTTGAACGGGACCCCCGTGCCACTGGCACAATGGTAACCCACAGCAATATGCCTTTATCCCCCTCACTCATGGCTTCACTTCAATATTTCGTCACTCTCGATTTTTCCACCATTCGATCTGCCCAATTTAGCCATACACACGTTAGATGGCGTTGTCGCCCCGTTGGGATGCTTGGAGGGTGCTTCCCTGCCTCGCATCTCCAGGTGAGCCCCCTTCAGCTTTCTTCTTTTCTTCATGTTCATTGGGGGCGTCAGACAGCGTCGGGATTGCATTGGCGTCACTGTTGTGGCTGCCCCAGCACCAGGCGCCATCGATCAGCATCATCACAATTTCCGAAGGAGCACCCGGAGTTTCGATGCATGCAGCGTGCTGCCGGAGGGCCGACTCTTGCCAATTGTCCATCGTGACCGGGCGATGCACCTACTAGTAACAACTTTATGACTGTATTGAATGCTGTCCCCACTCGGATGCCCGTTTCCGCTGCCTCCACCCCCTCAGATGGTGCTCTAATTGTAGATCCCCAATTGTAGATCCCCATGTTCACACCTGGGCAGGATAAAATGCGGCACGACTATTACTCTCCAAACCCCCGAAAAGAAAAAGTCTCGCAACTCCGTGCCACAAGATTCAATCCGCAACGTCACCGACACGTCAGACGTGTCGTCGTCGCCCCCTTCTTCTCCTGGTGCGGTCTTCACGGGCGACACTGACGACAGAAAATGTGCCAAAGTGGCTTCGTTTGCCGCTCCTTCCGAGCCTGGCAACAAGTCGACCGTGAACGACAAAACGACGACGACTTCGAAAGCCAAGTTGCCGAACGGCAGCGTGGTGGAAACACTTTCTGTGGATCACCCCGGAACATCATTGATGTCAATTCAGGCGAACTATCGACTCCAAACGGAAACGGTGGTCCAGCCGTCAGACCCGTTTCCCCCGTTTCCCCCTCAACCCTACCTGCAAGCTCCCAAATCCCGCCGACCACCGATGAATGCTCCATACCTACCACCACCACCACCACCAATACCACCACCACAGCGCCAGCAGACACAGCTCAATCATCGTCCGATAACCTCGCGCCGAACTTCAACTGCCCTCTCCCGCCACACCTCTACGCGTTCTCACCCGGGCTCCGGTTCTTCCCTCACATCAGCGAAACCTAACGACGCCAAAGCGGTGTGCTTTGCAAACGCCAAGCCCACGATATGGGGCATATAGTCAGGATACGCAGAGCCCATCAGGGAGAAGTAGCGCGTGCTACAAACGCGGCACCAAGTCACCGCGGATGGGATTGGATTATGAGATCACAGATCCATTACGACGAGCCCGACTCGTTGGTGTAGATTCTTAATCCCTCGTGCACGCGGACTCGTGCCAAACTCACCAATGGCGCCTTCTCTCTTGATAGCATTGTCAAATACATATTTTAATACACACCCTCCGTCTGACATCCTCACGGACCTTGCCCCCCATTCCGAGATTGATTCTTTATTCAAAAACCCCCATCCCGCCTCTCCCCTACTCACCTCCTCGTCCCTCCAGATTGGCCTATCATCCTCTAGCAGAAAGACCAGGATCAATTCACTCTAAAAAAGCGCTACCAGAGCATGGCCCTCGCCCATTACTCACCCTTTCTTGATCAACCACTTCCCATTCAGAGCAAGCATCCCTACTTATTGAGCGTCGCTCAGAAGCAAGTTTTGCCGATGTCGAATCCTTACTCCTGGAACAAGTCCACTTCTGGCCTTGAGTCTTGGGATGCGCCGCAGACGTCATGGACAATTGACTCGTCCTATTTGACCCTGCAGTCAGCCGTCCCGCCCAGCGAACCCACGACATCACAGGCAGCCTCAGGAGCACACCCACTACAGCAGCACCCTCTTCCCGAGCCACGATGCGATTCTTCCTTGTCCAGGCTTGAGCTTGGCCATTTACCATCGCACTCACCCGGTTTGCGAGGCCTTGACCCCACCATTTTCAGATTTCCTCCCGGTGGCGGTGACCTCTTGTATGCGATGGATGATGGCTCTGACGTGGAGCATGCCGCTCTAATGACACACAAGAGTCCGCCCAAACGGTGGAAGAAGCAGGGCCGCTCGAAGAAGAGGGATGCTTGTTCGAATTCCAGCTACGTCTCGGTGATACACCTCCTCCGTCATCACCACCGGTCCGCTCCACAAGCACGCTTCCTGAATCACGGACAACCTCGCCTGGTAATGATTGGATGGGCCGAACGCGTCCTCCGTCGGAGGTCGGAAATAGACGAATTGTGGAGACTCCAGGTACAGCAGACGATTGGGACTGGAGTTATCCGCTTCCGACCGAACTTTCACAGCCCTTCACCTTGCCACCTGGCGTGGTGGAATGCCGAGAGCCAGCGGGAGTAGACACCAGTGGGACGCACATGGGACTAGGTGAGTTGCTTTGTTCTTTCGACATACGTAGGGAGAGATGACAGTCATGACGCCGACCCCTGCCCAACAACAACAACAACAGGCCCGCAAGGCCTCGACCTCTCCGTCAGCTCCTGCTTCGGCTATTCTCGTCAAAATCCGGGACTTTGCTTTCCCAGATGAGGACGCACGCCATACTGTCATGGGCCCGTTGACCCCTGGCGAATAAATGCACGCCGCGTTTGAGCAGTATGCGGTACGTTGCCTGACGCCACGGTGACCCACATCAGACACGAGTACATGGCGGCCAACCTCGAGTTTGCGCTCTCCGTCGACCTGGGAAACGTGGCACTCGCACGCCCCGCTGGTCCACGCGCACGTTGTCCAGTTGGACGGACAACGATTGCAGATGAGAAGGAGTGGAACGTGTTTTGCGGCTGCCAAGCGATCCGGTCAGGTGTGGAATCTCCTCTCTGCTTTGTGTGCGGTCTTGAGTTGGTGTGAGTTGGGACCAGTTCTCGCACCCAAAATCATTTTATTATTTTATCAAATTTTGAGCATTTTCTAAGCTGTCTGAGGCTCTGAGCTTGTCTCATGTGTGTGGCCTCTAGTACATATTCAAAAGTAAGAAAAAGGTAAAAGTTCAAACCCCATACCCATACTGAGCTGACCAAGGTTACGTAGTACAGTAGAATCACGCTTTGTTTGTGCTTTTCTAAATGATTAAAGAGTGTTTGCCTTGCCCCAAGCTCGAGACGGACAACACAACTAGATATGCAGCGATGCTATTCCGCATCGACGGGTGGTCAATTTACGTCACAGAGTACCATTCTAGAATATTGCAAATTACGGCTATTTTGGTCATATATAAGGGAAGTTCACCGCTGGTTGGTTCCTGGTCCTTTCCCTCATCTTCAAGTTTTTCCTTGCCGCATATCCAAGCCGCACACCACGCTGCGCACCCTTCTCCAGCTTTGGCTGCTCGGGCGAGTCGAGCCTAATTGGCCTTCATTCCAGACTTGCGCTTCGAACTGACTTACCTGGCCAGACTCACAGTCGCGGGTACTGGCTTTCAGACCGTCGTCTGGGTCACATTTCGAGATCAAGTGATAAGCCCGTTGATACAGGGTATACTTTGGTGCGTCATGTGCCATGTGCAACGAGATCCACGACTTACCTTTTTATAGGGGTGCCGCATCCGTGTTCATACAGCCCTTGCTACGCCCCCTTTCCAGCTGGAGGTCTCAGGGCGATGCCTAGGCCCGTCCGAGTCCACGCGGGGCTCTCCAGGTGAGCTTCATATACCGTGGGTCGACAGCAGCGCTGAGTGGGCCCGACGCAACCCGAGGCTCAGTAACGATGAGGCCACCCTCCTGACTGCACAGCGCAAGCAACGTGCCGCCGTCGTCTACCTCACGACGGCCACCTCGTGTGTGTATTTCGTATAGACATGCGTATCCCCTTCTCACAAGCATTTTTAGCCCTGAGACTGGAATGAGATATCTGGAAATCTATTTTTTGCACCTCACAACTACTAGGCACTTTCCTTCATTGATTGGGTCTGAGGCCAGGTCAAATGTGTATGTTCTCTCCAGACTCGCCGTGACGCCCATTTATGTTCGTCAAAGCCCGATGCCCGTTGACTGCACAAGCAACAGGTGCTGGCTGCCGTACCGTAGATCCCACCCGCGCCGTCGTCTACCTCACAGCGGCCATGCCCCCTGTGCTGGCACAGGGGCAGTGCCTGGCTGCCGCACCGTGCCCTGCACCGCTTGGTAACCCCACTGGTGTCAGGCCCAAGTATGGCCACGAACATGGCCACGACACCAACGCTTCGAAGGAATCGCCGGAATATGGACTCGCAAAACAAGATCCCCGATGCCGCTGAGTGCGCTTTCGAATACACACGTCGTTGATGTGCTGCTGCCCACCTTGCGGGTGGCACAGCACTGTGGTACTTTTAATTAGTTGGTATATATGGTGTACAATGCGATGATGGAATATAATTTTGATAATCAAATTAGCAAAAAAAAATGAACTGATCATCGCGAGCAAAAATGATAATTGTGCAAGGCAGATAATAAGAGTATATAATCCCCTGGGCGAATTGTAATGACAAGCGGATCATCATTATCATCTTCAATTATCATGTCATGTTGGCCCATATCTGACTGTGGTAATGACATTATAAGGAGTGTTATAATGACCGTTATAATGGGATTATCAGAACCCGTGGTAATTATAATGAGCATTATCAGAATCCAGCCTTAATTATAATGACGATTATAATGTGATTATCAGAATCCAGCCTCAATTATAACGACATTATAATGGGATTATCAGATTCCAGCCTCAATTATAATAATTATAATGGCAGTGTGCCATGATATCAAATTATATTATTATAATATGTAATAATGTCCTTTCCGAAATTTGCGACAGCGGCGGGTCGATAGTCGGATGTTCTTTTTACCTGGGGATCTGTAGCATGTGGATGCCGCAGAAAGGGGGCGAATTGGTGGATCGAAGTACGTCTCGGCACAACTACCCATATCTTACTCGCGTTCACACACCCACCTACTCTCCTGTTCATGATGACCACCGGATTTTAGTCATTGATGAGGTTGCAGCAACGTGGCCCAACTAGCTTATCTTAGTCAACATAAGTCTATGCGTCCTTGATGACTATCACGTACCCTTCCTCACATTCTCTAAGTATAATTTGTCTTGCGATACATCCTGGACATCGTTATTCACGTTTCGAGCACAGTGTCATTTCCGTTCGTTGTATTTACGTCCACTCTGCGACTATTTATGCCTATTAATCAAGCCATATCAAAGTCTTGCAAATTGCAATCTCGTGACGTACTGACTAAGATATCTGGAGTCTTCTGCTCTTCATGCCCTTGTGCATTCCAAAAAAGAAGTTCATTCTTAGTTCATTCTTAAAACGAAGGGCAGCACATGCTCCAGACAATATCGACTATGGCACAGATACATTATTCTTAACTGTTTATAGACGATGAGGTACATCTCCGCGCTGTGTCATGATGTGCACGTGGCACGCACATGACAATTGAACATGCCCAATTCTAGACGTAGCTCAGCGCCTAAGGACAGCGCCACTGGCGACACGAGGACGGAGCATCGTCCATGTTCACTACCTCCATTGCTACACCGTGAACTCTTCAATCACATCCACGTCTCCCTGAAAATGCCTGGTTGCTTCTCTACCATAAGTTGTCCTTCCCTCATCAGAAGGCTCGCGGGCGGCCGACGTGAACCAAGTCTTGAACCAAGTCGTGAGTTCCAAATCCTTCAAGTTGTGGTCTCTGATCTGATCTGTTCACATCCTTGAGAATCAATAGGGATAAACAGAACTATACGACACCCACTTATCCATATCCTCAACGACGACGTGCTTCTCAATATATTTCACCTCTATCGGCTGGCAGAACCGGATGAATATGAAGTTGAGAAGGGCCTGCTGAGACGTGAATGGCCCCGCCAACGTTGGTGGTACAAACTGGCGCATGTTTGTCGACTATGGCGAAATCTTATTCTTGAATCACCATCTCGGCTCGCCCTTCATCTCTACTGCACCAATGGTGTGCCTGTAGCGGACATGCTCGCACATTCACCACCCCTACCACTTACCATCCATTATCACTCTACGGATTTGCGCCAGACGATTACAGAAGAAGATGAATCGGGTATATTGCTCGCACTTTCGCACCGTGATCGCGTTCGTCGCATTTACTTTTGCTTCCTCCCACATGTGGAGAATTTCGTCACGGTTATGGAGGATCAATTCCCCGTTCTGGAATGTATGTTTATCGATTCTTGGACCAAAGTGGACCTTCCTGTCACGTTTCAAGCCCCAAATCTACGCCATCTCAGACTGTGGAAGGCTTGCATTCCAATTGGATCATCCTTACTTACCATCTCTGCCGCGGGACTCGTCACGCTGTCGCTTCACGATATCCCGGCATCCGCCTATTTCTCTCCAAGCCGCATACTTGCCCAGCTTTCGCTTATGGCCCAGCTGGAGAGGCTATCCATTGGATTTAAATCTCCAATCCCCAACGGTGATGTTGAAAGGGAGTTGCACCAGACCCCGGACATGACCACACTTCCTAACCTATACCAGCTTTTTTTCCAAGGTACGGCCACATACTTGGAATGTCTTGTCGCTCGGATCAGCGCCCCTTCCCTCAATAGGGTCCATGTCTATCTTTATAACCAGCTCCCCTTTACCTTTCCAGGTCTCTTGCAGTTCATGAAAGCATCCGAGAACCTCACATTTACTAGTAGCACTGTCCAAGTAACTTTCAGTGCGCTTGCCGTTTCATTACATGCGGTCCCTTGGAGATTGGATACTCCCTTCGTCTTCCAGATCGAGTGCAGCCATCTCGACTCACAGGTTGCGTCTGCGGTGCAACTCTTTCGTACACTTTCACCCATTCTTTCTGCTGTCGATCAAGTCGCATTCAGCTACGAAGAGCATCATCAATCGTCTGACAACAATGTCGACCGAAGTCAGTGGCGTGAACTTCTTAGGCCGTTCGCCAACGCGAAGACTATTCATTTACAAGATGATCTTGTCAGCAAAGTTTTCCATTCCTTACCATCTAAGGATGGAGAGCCACCATTGGAGCTCCTTCCGAACCTTGAGGAGATTGCATATTCTGGAGAATGCGATGCTTGGGACGCACTTAGATTTCTCAATGAACGACAAGTAGCAGGCCAACCCGTGAGCCTGCGCGTAGTGGATCGTTGGGTGTTCAATAAGCCTTGGCATCTGTAGCGTGTGGACGCTGCAGCAATGGAGCCAATTGTTGGATCAAAGTACGTCTCGAAACAACTACCCATATCTTAATCACGCTCACACCGTGACACGTGCCTACTCTCCTGTTCTTGATAACCTCCAGATTTTATAAAACAGTCTCACCCTCAAAATGGGACGTTGCAACATAGACAGATGTATATTGATGACTACATGTATCCTTCTTCAGACTATCTATGTATAAATTTTCTCTCCCTGCCTTCTTTGATGCACACCTGTTGGCCATCGATATTCGCATCTCGGGCACGGTGTCGCCCTCCTCGACGGCTTTTAACCTACTTCCTCACAATCGTTAAAATCCTGCACGATCTTTCCGAGAACGAGGCCAAGGTCATGGTGGCGGTGATAACGCAACGCCGCCAGGGTGGGCGAGTGGAGGTGAGGACGGTGATATTTGCAGCAGCGATCCCGCAATGAGGACCGCGCGCAGTGGCGAGGCGGTAGTCAAGCCCGGTCCTGGTGCCGGGGTCTACAGCTGGGGTAGTACTGAGGTGAAATGAGATCAAGCTCGATGTCCCACACCTTTTTCAGCAACTCGTTTGTAGTTCGTTCGATTGTGGTTGCAGGTGCGGGTTCCACGATAGTAGTATTTTTACTAGAGGCGGAGGTAACACAGGAGCAGACTCCCGTCCTCCTAGAGTCAGCCTGGGCCAGTCATCACCATGTGTGTATTGCCACTTTTTATCGAGAGAAGAAACAACGCACGCGAAAAGGCTCTATCTAGCAGCTTCTGCACATCGACCTTTCTGGGATGCTTGTTAACGTTGCGTGTGGAAGCCCACCCGGGCCTCGAGTATTGTGCAGTGGATGTGCCATATACGAGACTGGGGGGGTCAGACTGTCGGTGATGAGGCATTTGTCCGTTCCATCCGCGTTATATGCGCATGCATATAAACATAGATGAGTGTGGAAAAGTGGGTGTAGCTCACGATACGACGATGGTGACGTGGAAAGTAGTTGCCAGCTGGCCCAGCTCATTGGTTCAAAGCTGAAGCGCTGAAGCGCAGCTGCGGCGCCACCCGCTTTGAGCGCTACGAAGCCCTTCAACTCTCCCTCAACCATACCTTGTTGTCGCTCACGCTCACCCGTCTGATATGTCCGATTATCTTTCTACCATCAATTATCTCCCCTTTGATGGAGGGCTGGGTCAAATTGCTTCGAACGGTGAGTCGCCAAATTCTGTGGCCCTTATCCCACTTACCAACTCGGGAACGAATAGAGCCTAGTACTAGCAATGGACCACATTTACCTATTCATACCCTTAATGATGACGTGCTTCTCAACATCTTTCAACTCTACCGACTGGACCTGGCAGACCTAGACGAATATGACGATGAAATTGACGGTT
This sequence comes from Lactifluus volemus, assembly GCA_022376515.1. Lineage (NCBI taxonomy): Eukaryota > Fungi > Basidiomycota > Agaricomycetes > Russulales > Russulaceae > Lactifluus > Lactifluus volemus. Next base: position 62,998 of record WTXI01000211.1, read on the forward strand.
TGATGGCCACTGAGACTTGGTCTCGCCAACGTTGGTGGTACAACTTGTCCCATGTTTGTCGACTATGGCGGAATATCATTCTTGCATCACCATCCCAGCTCGACCTTCATCTCCCCTGCACCAATGGCGTGCCTGTAGCGGACATGCTAGCAAATTCACCACCGCTGCCACTCCTCATCTTTTATGAGGACCAGGATCGCAAGATAACGCCAGAAGATGAATCGAGTATACTTCTTGCCCTCTCGCACCGTGACCGCGTGCGTCGTATTTCGTTTTGGATGCTCCCGAATTCGGGAACGTTCGTCACTGTTATGGATGATCAATTCCCAATTTTGGAACGCATGTATATCCATTCTCGGACCGAAGTGGTCCTTCCTGTAACGTTTCAAGCCCCCAACCTACGCCATCTCATGCTGTCGCCCGCTTCCATTCAGATTCGATCTCCCTTACTCACGGCCACTGTGGGACTCGTCACACTCGAGCTTACGCATATCCCGGCATCCGCCTATTTCCCTCCAAGTTATATACTTACCCGACTTTCGCTTATGCTCCAGTTGGAGAGGCTCGCGATTTCATTTCAATACCCTATACCCAACCGTGATGTTGAGGGGCAGCTGGTCCAGGCCCCAATCATTGCCCAAGTCACACTGAGCGGCCTACGCCTATTTGTGTTCAGAGGTACGAGCGCATATCTGGAGGGCC
>WTXI01000212.1:0-63355 GCA_022376515.1 Lactifluus volemus
CGCAACAGCATCGTCTCGTCCCCAGATGCTCCCGGTGCCGCAGGGACATTCTCGGTCATCCTACCAAAAGACCGCGACATGGTGCAATATATCGTGAACATCTACTTTGAGCGCCTTAATTTCCATCGGCCCGTCTTTCTACGCCACGAATTCGAGGCGGCCCTTACTCAACTCTACGCGGGCGAGGCGCAACAACATGATCCCGGTTTCTTGTGCAGCGTGTATCTCCTACTCGCCCTCGGCACACTCTCAGAGCTTAACCACCGTGCATGTGGCCTCGACAATGAAGCCAAAGCCAAGGCAGGCACAGGCACCTCCCCGCCTTTGTCCAATGTCAATGTCCAGTCTCTCATGCCCCCAGAGTGGCCCGAACACGAGGACCTTTTCCGGCGTGCCCTTGCCGTCAAGCCCGAACTCCGTGTTACGATCAGTAGCTTGCAAGCACTTATTCTTCTTCACTGGTACTTGTACACCGAGGTACGTTGGTTTCCTCGTCAAAACACACTTTCTCGAGCTTTTGATTAATTGTACCGCCGTAGCGTCAAGGCCGTACCCTTTGGCGCCTTGTTGGGAGCATGGTACGCCTCGGCATCGAACTCGGGCTTAACCACGATCCGACCACGCAGAACATCTTTGACGAGTCCGAGTGTCAACTTCGCATCCGTCTTTGGGGGATCGTCCTCGTCCACGATCGCGGCACATCACTTCTACTTGGTCGCCCACTTGCAATATCACCAAATGATACCAACACTCCACACCCCATGCGGCCCACGCGGCCCGACGTGAGCGAGCACTTTTTACTCAGTCATCCAATTGCGCAAATCCAAGCGGACATCATCAATGCGCTATACAGCCCTCACGGTCAGAGTGCGGATTCCACTATACGGCATGCAACGAGGGTCGTGAAAAGCATGGTCGAGTTCCGCCGCCACCTTCCAGAGAGGTACAAGCGATACTTTGGCGGTATAGGAGAGTGGTCCTTAGAAGAGAAGACAAAAGTTGTACAAGGGATCACAGAAGATGAGGGTTTGACGTTGCTGAAGATCGGGATCGCAAGGATCTTACTCCTTCGCGCACTCTTCTCAAACAAGGACCTCGACTTTTCTCAGAGGCACAAGGCACTGTTGGACGGTAAGCCAACTTATCTCATGATTCCCAGAACCTGTCATTGACTGGGATACCCAGCGATCGTCGTTTCGCACAACATCATTGTTGTGCACAATCAATTACTCCGCTTCCCTGACATTGCCTTCTTTGTCTCCCCCATTCCTCTTCACATTGCCGCGATGGTTATCCTTTTCGGGCATATGTCACGTTGCGACTCGCTCCCTCGTCAAGTCGCACTCGAGGATGTTTGGATGGCACTCGACATGCTTCCGTCCTTCCGCTGGCGTTGGGAACGCAGGGAGTTGAACGGTAGTCACCCGCTTATCGCGACACTCGCAGAGAAGGTCCTTGGTGTTAACCTGCGTCAAGCTGGCCCATCGTCTCATCCAGTACTGATGGCCGAGCTCGACTGGGAGATCGAAGGCACAAGCTCCCCCGTTGCAACCCACACGGCGGCATCGACACCGTCGCTCAGCAACACGAATACTACGTACGCCCATGGCGCTTCGGGCACTCCTTCCTTCCCTGGCTCGCCACCCATCGGACCCGCCGTACCAACGCCGTCTCGGATACTCGTTCCCGGCGCGAGCAACGGTGCCGGCGCAAGCGGTGGGACCAGCGGACCGCTGGAGACCAAGCTCGCCGAGGTCCCGCCGAATTTGTTCTACCCATTCTACCCCGAAGGCTCCCAGGCTCAGGGGCGCGGCGCAGGTGCGATGCCGTCTTCCGTCGCCGCTGCAGCCGCAGCCGCCGTCGCCGCAGCTGCAACTGCCACTGGCGGGAATGCTGGGAACGGGAGCGGCGCGGGTGGCGATTATGCGAGTTTGCTCGCCGCGGCCACGCAGCAGTCGACGGGGCCTTGGGGCGCGAGTGGGGAAGAGAGCTATATGCTGGAGGAGAAGGATGTTGGAGTGCCTATTGCTGGTGCGATGAACATATGGATACCGGATCAACGCGCTGTGAGAGGCGGGGGTTACGTGATGGGTCCCTAGGCACCCTTGCTTTGCACGGCAGAGGGTTTGCGATTTGTTTTGTTGTCTTTCCGGGTCTCTCTTGAGGGAGGTGGTGGTGGTGAGTGGTGATCACGAATGGTACAGTGTGGTGCGTCACCGTCGTTCTTGCTCTCTCTTAACCTCGTTCTTGTCTTTTGCGTTTCGCTTCTACTCCTTGATTTGTTATCATCCCTTACTTACCTCCTAAAGCACCTTCCTCGTCTCTCTTGAACCTGTTTCTGTATTTTCATAAAAAAATTTTGTTTGTTGTTTACCGGGATGTGTTATCGTGTCCCGCCGCTCTTTTTCTGTGTTAGCCTGCTATTTTTTGATCTCTCTTTTTTTTTCTTTTTGTTCCTAACGTTTGAGTGTCACTGTCGTCTCTTGCTGTAACTATGATATGCACTCTTAAGCTGATACGTGCCGTTCTTGTTCGTCTCTCTACCTTTGCGCCGAGTTGCTATCGTGGGCAATCTACACATGCTGCATGAAACGTGGCTACATCTACTGGCACACTTCACTGTGCATTTCAAATGACGACCTTGGCACTTTCGGCAAGCTCCTCGCCACAATGCCGCTATCATGCTCTTACCCATGGTCCTGGGCCATGGACTCATCCACAACCCCTTACTGTTCATCCAAAAGACGAGAGCGACGGTAATGTCACTGACAGCGCCGCCCGAAGCTAGCGGAAAACTGGCAGGCTCAGTTCCCAACCAAAAGTCGACCGCTGGCCCCTTTGCACTAGTACAGTATGGTCACTCTCGGCGGCAAAGCCGGGTGGTGCCTCTACGATACTGTAAACTGGTAAAAGGTTTTGTTTGAAAAAGTGGGCAGCGCGCAGGCGCTGCGAAAAATTAAGCACAGTGCTTGCGTGCGCAGTGTGCGTGGTAAGGTTATTTATTGCGCCCCCCTATCCCCTGAGTGTGAAACTGGTGAACTGGTGACTCAGCTCATGGAACTACAATATTTAATTCGGCGGTGTCGTTAGGCGCCCGGCGGTGCGTGCGTGCTCGTGTGACGGTCCGCGTCTAGAGCTGAACGCCACGCTAAGCTCCGAGTTGGGTCGTAGAAATGCGAGGATGACACCACCTAACGTGATTGTTGGGGAAGGAGGGAATATATGTGCCTTACAATTTGATGAATCGTATAGGTTCAGATTGGCAAAGGTTTCTCTAAACCGAGCGCAATGCGCACAACTTGAAGTGATCTTGTGCCCTATACAGACCCTTGCAAAAACTTTTTTTTTTATGTTGCGATTTGACCAAGGGTAGTTACCAGAGTCCCTTCAAATTTCAACTTGAAATGAGTGAGCCAGCCCCATTTTTTTTGGATGGGGCCATGCAGTCCACACGTTGTCCTAGGGGTATCAGAATTTTCGAGTAATTTGGCACCCCTTGGGCGTTAGCACCACTGGACTTATGGCCGTCTAATCCTCTGGATCCGGCCGTAGCGCTTGTAGGGAAGCACCATCTACAATTGAGGGAGTTTCGGAAGTAGTAATGTACGTTCCGCCGGTGACAATAGAGTAAAGTTACGCCAGGTGTCGGTGAGGGCGACTTGGTCATCTCACAAAAAAAGAAATGTTCTAGAGTGAGCATGTATGAATTCATCAAATTAAACCATTTCTGTATTGATCTGGAGGATTCATACTTGGACTACTATATTGGAACCACCGTCAGAACCACTTGGTCATCCATTGACAAAAGTCACGTACTGGCTGTGTGAACAGTATGACCAAATTGATTCCAAGTCAGTTCAAAGCATGCATGTAGGCAATGTTGTGCACAAGTAGAGACATGGACTCCATGTGGGAAAGACATACTATTATGCCACATCTCCATGTATGTATTGTAGTGATCATGAGACACTTCCAGAATCAGTCACTCGGATGGCATCACCTGTTGTGAAGTCAGTGAACATGGACAACAGGAGCAATTTGAAGGATGTTGTGGTAGCTATGGTGTTCAACTTGGAGTCTTGGACTCGGAAGTGGCGCCACCCATAATTAAACTCCGACATCATATGCGGTCCATACCTTTAGTTGACATACAGTAGGCCATAAATTTTACATTCGCTCTACCCTACTGAAATTTTGTATGGAACACATATTATCTGTTGTCTAGGCTACCCACTCAAATTCTGGTGGTGACTGAGTGTTTATTTATCAAGTTAAGTTATTCAAAGGTGACAATTGACTGGCCATCAGTAAACCTAACGAAACCTTTTTTGGGCTTGCTCAAGCTTGCTCAAGATTGAGCAAGCTTGAGCAAGCTTGAAAGGACACAAAATAGCAAAAGTTCAAAAGGAACCTAAACTTACCCCAAAAGTTGTTTCTGCTGTATTTTCAAAAGTAAAAAAGGTGAGGCATTCTGTGGTATAAATAAAGTCAACTTTCTCACTTTTCCACTTTCCCACTTGCAGAAGTGAAAAAGTGTGAAAGTTTTTGCACCATTTACTGATGACTGGTCCCGATCGTCGGATGGATTGATTCGATATAGTATTACTGTAGGATCAGGAATGCAACGACATTTGATGCCGGCACAGTATCTTGTACAACATAGACAAAGATGCGGAGAAAATTCCAAATGGGTTAGGACTTGCAGGCGTCGGAGGCGATGTTGGCAGTGGCAGTGAGTGACGACTTGATATTTTTCAGGAATTGAAGACTTTATTTATTTTCGACCTGCTCTGTCCCGCTGGTTGACATACCATGACATAGCATTTCCATCTCTATCTGTTTTCTCTATTCTTCAAACTTCCAAACGTGTCTATCCTCGCGCACTCTAGAACTGGCATAATCGCGCTTTCCAAGTGACCGGTGACCGAACGCGTTGTCACCCAACAAACCCGCCGTCTGAACCTGCGGTGTTGCGCTCAGTTGTCAAGCTCCTCAAGCAACCATCACCGCGCCCAGAGCCTTCGCGAGTTTCCTAGCAGGCCGCAGCACTTCCCCACGCTCACCCATCACTGTCAACTGGACCGCCTCACCCCCGGCCCTGTCGCTCTCCCGATCTTCCAGAACAGGAAGGGAAGAGGAAGAGTCGGGCGGTGCACGCACGAGCTCCCAGCGCCCAAAAGCCCAGTTCAGAATCCACCACGACCGCCCCCCGGGATCGTTCGAGTCTTCGGCTAAAGTAGTGCCAGTGCTAGGTGTTGTTACGAAACGAATAAACCCTTTCACGCGGTAGACGCTTTCTTTTGGGAGTTGTTGGAGCGCCGCGGATAGTGTGGGTTCATCCAAAGATGGTGCTGAGGATGTAGGAGCCTGAGGGTTGTGCGTCGCTGCGGCGGTGGATTCTTCGGGGTAATCGCCGTGAGGATCAGGATCAGAGTGGTTGCACGCTTCTGTGTGTTTGTGCACTGGAGCAGATGCACCTCGAAGCAAGGTGACGGTCTCCACCTCGTCATGGTGTTGTGCCATGCCATTCTCCATAATTGGCTGGGTAGGGTGTTGCGCGGTATCACTGAACAGCTTCGAGTCGAGGCCAAAGATGAGCGTGGGGTCGACCGATTTGCCCAAGCAGCGGATCTTGGGCGTGAGTTCGTTTAGCGTGTTGAGGTGCTCCATGACGTCGTCAAGCGCACGCTCAGTGATGTGTTCCCATTTATTCTGTATTAGAATTGTCGGTCAGAATAATGCAAAGTAAGGGTAGGAGCTGACGATAAGAAGGACATCGGTGTATTGCGCTTGCATGCGCGCCGTCACGCTCGTGTCTTCGTAGCCAGTAAAGTTCTCCGCATCGATTACGGTGACAATCGCATCTAGAGCGAGCGCACGTGAGGTTTCGCGCTCCAGCTCACGAATTTGGAATGCGAGGGTGGCAGGAAAGGCAGATCCGCTGGGGAAAGACGGGCCGATAAGCGAGGTGCAGGGAAGGGGTGAGATGCGACATACGAAGACTCTATGATGATTCGGTCTGGATGAAACTTTTCTGTGCTTGGGTTGAGAGAGGAATGGATGTGGACAGTCAAAGGTGGTACCTAATATTTCTAGCAGTGCGGTCTTCATTTGGCCAACGAGCACGCAACACCTGTTCTTCCCGAGCGCATGATCAGAATACGAATAAAGAATGTGATGAATCTCACATGCAACCATTCAGGATCTCACTAACAGCAGTTAGACTGCTCTGCTTTGCTAGTTGGCTGTCAACTGAACAGGTCGACCAACGGTCAGTATCAACTACAAGTAGCAACGAAGTGGTTGTATGATGACCTTCAATGTCGCCAAATTCATTCTTGAGAAGAACGACGCGATAATTTGCAGGAAGTTGAGGAAGGAGGGATAGGATGATTGAGGTTTTGCCCGCACCGAGAAAGCCAGTAAAGACGGTGATTGGGATAGTCATAATTAAGTCGGTCCGGATCTATCTCGGGTCACACGTATGCCCGTCATCGGCGTGCTTCTCAAGCGCTGATGGTACCCCATCGAGCAAAAGAACCGTTTCCAACAACGTACAACCAACATGACTGGCAGTAATATGCCCCCCTCAACTCTGTTCACTATCAGAGCTTCTACAGTTGCCCGACTGCACACTTTCCTGTCATTCACCGCATTCTTTGGAGCCCTTGTCATAGCTTGTTCCCTCCACTATACAAAGGTCGTAAAGAATGCCGTTTCAGGCTGGCCAGAGGAGTGGTTTCCAAGCGTATCTGCAACGTGAGTATTTGCCTACTCCTTCAACTGAAATTACTCTCTTCGTTCCATCTGTCCTGTCTGTTTCTATCGTCCAAGTCTCCTCATCCATTTCCCTGGCCTGTCCTATAGTATAGGTGACTGGTATCCAGAACGAAATTTCTTTCAATTCCTCATAGCTGTAAATTCTGGTGAGTCCTCTCGTGCTGTCTGCCCGTCAAGAGACTAAAGGCGCTCCTTTAGGCCCTCGCTTTGCCCTCCTTGGCTTGGCGTACCTACGTGGTCGCGTTTCCTCACCTTCCTCTATCCTCCCCGGCTTCTTGTTGGCAACAGGCATACTACGCACGCTTGCTTGCGGAGGCTGGGTCTTTGTAACATCTAGCGACGATCATGACGTCCATGATGTCCTCATGATCGGGTATATTGTGCTCAACATCCCTTGGATGTTAGGCAACATTCGCCTCTCGCATGGAAAGGTGCACCGTCGAAGGTATGTGTACTCGATACGCGAGCCACTCAAAGCTTGACACGCCTTCTATGACGTCAGGGTCAGAATTGCCTCCCTGTAAGTAGTGGTCCTATCCTTGGTAGTAACTTATGGTCCTGAACTCGTGGGTTTTCAGGTTTTGGGTCTCCCTCATTCCCATGATTTACTTTTTTGTACAACATAAAGTTCACCACATCCCGGGCGGTACGTATTTCCTTGGTCTTTCACGCGATAGCTGAATCATGTGATTGCTCGCTTTTCATTGGACAGCATATACTCACTACGCCTTCTTCGAATGGTCACTCATATTGTTCGACATATTGTACGACTCGGTCACAATCCTAGATTTCGAGAACAACGAATCAGAGGTGAGCTGCGTACATCTTTGTCTCATTATGCAGGTTTCTCATTCATCTGCATGCAGGTTTCCATCAACAATCAGGTCGATTCTAGAAGTGCCAGTGGACACAGGGCAGAGAACCAGAATGAAATGTACAATTTACTCTATCGTCTCCCTTGAACTCTAACTCAATCATTATTTCTGCCATTTGCACCCCAATCGTTCGTGTTGAGTTCAGAACGAAAAGTCTGGCAAACGAACCGAGCGACCCAAGTGTATCCACACCATCTGTTGGGGACAAGTCGCCCCTTGTACAGAATCGCCCAGAAATTCGTGCTGAAAAATCCATAGTCTGTGTCACCCAACTTCTCGCTTCTCTCCGGCCATCCTTGAGTTTCTTGTCGGACCTGTATTTTGGTGAGCCCTAACTTTATAATATCACGCTGGGTAAGGTTGACTCCGTCCAACTCGACTGGCAGCATACCAGTCTTGGACTCTAATCACGGCACTCCCCGTCACCCTCTTCTACTTCTCCGTCTGGGAGCTAGCTCTAGCCGGGCCAGAGTTTTCTTCGCTTGCCACGCTTGCTCCATTCTTCCTCGGATTCTCCCCCGTCCTATCATTTGCTACTTCTCATGGCGGTCGTACAGCATTGGCCGCCGCCGCCGGGGCCATCGGTCTGGGGCTCTGGTGGGCGGAGAGCATGTGGGTCCGACTTGGCGCTGTAATGTTCGGCGTCTTCTGTACAGGAATTCGTTGGGCCGCGGAGTGGCAAGCAGATGTCGAAAGCGGATATCACGCAGTCGGTGCGCCATCTCGCGTTCCCACTCCTAATCGTTCGCGTATCATGATTATTGATGTCTTCTATCTCGGATCTTCAGTGTTTCTGCTGGGCCTTATTCTCTCTTCTCTCTCGAAACACTTGAACCATGGGAATAACCCAGGTACGTGTCCTCTTCTTTCAATCTCGGCAAGCGACCGTCTCTTATCAACTCGATAACCACCTTACAGCATGGCCAATTATAGATTCTACTTCAGGGGGCCAACATGTCCTTGTTCTTGTCATCGGCTTCCTTTCCTTCATCGAATTTGGAACGCGTCCGAATTCTCCATTCCCTGCTGCCCTGGTTTCGGTGTCCTCGACGGTTTCTCAGGATTCCAACAAATCTTCCAAGGTTCACAATGGCCAGACCCCAGCTTCACAAGAATCATGGCTACTTCCGTCCCTAGCCTTTGGTTCCCTAATCTACTCCCTTCACGATCGGCTGTCTGACCCCAGCTCTCTTGTCGCCTGGTCCTGGTCTGGGTTCCCCATTACTGGTCCTCACCCGCATATCCATGCACCGCTCACACTCCTCACGCAAGTGGCAGGGGTTTTCTTGGTTCTTGGCCTCTCGCCGACTTCACGCGCCATCGTCGAGCTCCCAAATATCTCCACTCATCCACTCATCTTCGCAGTTGGCGCTCTGTCGACTTATATCCTTCACACGCGTAGTGGATGGATCGGCTATACTGGCGGGTTACTACATGCTGCGTTCTTGACGATCATTACGCCCCCGCTGCTACAGAGTGCAGGCGCCGCTGCGCGAGCCCGCGGTGTGGGCCGTGTGTTTGGAACGGCATGGGCGGTCTGGACAGTATTCATGTTCGTCAGCACGTTCACCGTCGCGTATGCGTTTGTTCCAGGCGCATGGAGCTTCCGTGAGCGCACAGACCTGTAAGTCAATCTCGTTTCGCTGCATCGGGCATCGCTCCTAACCTGGCATCCCTTCAACCCTCTATTCCACCAGGGTGCTAACCGCACAACTCACCCTTCTCGCGCCGATCTTCAATTGGAACTCTCTATCGATGTCCTCTCCTGCGCCGCCTCTGCCTCCTATACCGAAATCAACTCGTCGCTACATTCGCGCTGCACTTGCTCTCGTTGCGGTCGTTGCGCTCATTGGCCCGCTCAGGAGGTCTGCACCGGCAACGCCAGCACCAGCACCAGCACACGCGCGTGCAAGAATCCTTAACGCTGGTATTTGGACGGTGCACTTTGGTATCGACAATAAGGGACGTGATAGCCAGCGAGGTATGCGGGACCTGTTCCGTGACATGGATCTCGACATCGTTGGCCTTCTCGAGACAGATTTACATGTAAGCTAGCATCGCCGTCCCTAGGTTTGTAGGCTACGCTAACGATTCTTCCGTGCAGAGAGCGGTATTCGGAAGCAGAGATTTGTGAGTGAAAGGGCTGTCCCCATCGACGGTATCACTGAATTTGCCTCCTCAAGAACACGTGTAGCGGTTGAAGACCTAGGCTACGTGCGTATCGACGGCGCATTCTTTTTGTAGTTGCTCACCAATGGTTATAGTATGTAGATATTGGACCAGGACCTAACAAGCACACCTGGGGCTGCGTGCTCCTATCAAAGGTCCGCCCCATTCCTGTATTGAGGGGCACTAAACTTGACCATCGTGGCACTTAGTTCCCTATTCTAAAAACCCGGCATCATCTCCTCCCCTCACCGGACGGGGAGCTTGCACCGGCGATTGAGGCTGTGATTGACGCCTATGGCGTAAACGTGACGGTAGTCGTTGCGCATAACGGTCAAGGTAGTACCTTTGGGGTATGAATCGAGTCGTACTGTTATATCTGACGGACTTGGTTCAAGAGGAGACGCCTCTCGACCGAGAACTGCAGTCTACTGAACTCGCGCGAATCATGTCCTCGTCATACCCAGACCCGCTCATCTTCCTCGGATACGTTGTCACGGATCCCCATGCCAAACGTCGTGAGTATCTGTGGTGCTTTCTGTGAACCCATTCGAACCCACTTGTTTTTTTTCAGCTGCGCCATACGAAATCATGGTCACCGACGGCCGCGTTCACGACATCTACAAGGACGACCATGACCGCTGGTGCGAGTACATATTTTACCGCGGACTCTACAGGACGGCCTACGCCCGTGTCTCGCGCGGCTTTATCACGGATACTGAGCTGCAAGTGGGGCAGTTCGCCGTGCCGAGCTACGGTAAGACCACAGGTGATGTGGCCGAAGTCGATCGTTACCTGCAAGTTGCGAAAGACGAGCTTCCTAAGGAACACGTACGTCTTTTTTTTCCCTCTTTCTCCAGAAAGGTGCGAACACTCACCTCCTCATGCTCACCCCGCGTCATGTATAGTGGTTCCCTGACGCTTTCTACGGCAACGAGTACTACGGTGGCGTACGGGGTCATTTTTATCACGTCTTTAACGCAGTGCGTATCCTCTTATTCTTTTTCCCCTTTTTTTTTTCTGCGTTCAAACATTGAGCATATTGGAACTGACAACCGCTAAAAAAAAAAAAATTTCTGATAGCCGCTGTACTTCAAATTCCCTCCAGGCGCATCACCATCAGTCCTTTGAATTTTCTTAGACTAAAAGGCTAGCCATTTCTTCTTGTTTTAGTGGCGTAGTCACATCGTTGTTTGTCCATCCCTATTTCCCTAATTGTTCGCAGGGACATTAAACTTACGCTCGACCGGTGTCCCCGAGGGTCCCTGAGGACGATCGTAGTTTACCCGAGCGTCACCCAATCACACATTTGTCTTTGAAGCATCATGGCGGAGATGGGCACGATCTCCCCTTATCCGCCGTTCCCTTCGACGTCGAATCGCACTGGCTCGTTTGTTTTTTCCGTTTGGTTCGAGTCGAACATTCGTCTCGTTGTGAGTGTGAGCTTTACCTGTGCAACCAACCCCGTAGAATGGATAAACCTTGATTTCTCGCAAAATTCTGGGCTGACCCGCCGACGTCCTTTTGGGGATAAGTTATTAGGTTACGGACGACTCGGACGGTTTTTTTGGGGATGGATGAGGATCCACATCCTGCGAAAATTCTGAGTTCTGATGATGAAACACCCCAAACCTAGTGGACAGGACACGGCGGGGTGGGTGGCTGCTTCGTCTTTCGTCATCGAACGGGAACGTTTGTGCTGCTACTGCCCTCGTAGAATTCTATGTCACTACTGACCCCCCCTTCTTCCTCTTCTGGGGTCGGTCGTGGACCTGCCTCAGGTTCATCGTGGTGTCCCTGCTGATGGCCGTGATCGCTATCTTCCTCATCCTCATCCTCATCTTCCTCGCCCTCTTCCTCGCCTTCACCTCCCCCCGCTTCTTCCTCTTCTTCCTCTTCCTCTTCTTCGTCCTCGTCTTCTTCGCTTTCACTTTCACTTTCACTCGCATAGAACGCATCCAAATCCGTCACCGTGCCCTTATTAGGCACGCTTCCAGCTGGAGACGTCCCGTCCGACCCAGCCGGTGTCAACACGACGATCGGCGTTGACTGACCGCCGGTGATACCTATGCTACTACTGCCACCATGTCGAGCCGAAGCAGCACCACCAGCAGCAACGTGCCCGATCGCGGTAATCACTGTAGATGATGACAATGACAACGAGGCCGCCGCCGCGTCTTCGGGCGAATCTCGAAGGCTCGACTCGACGCCGTGTTCGAGCCAGTCGGGCAGGAGCCGAGCGTGCGGCACGTCACGCCCGAGGACGAGACTGAGTGTGCCGAGACGCTCGCGCGTAGTAGTAGTATTAGTGTCACCAGAAGTAGCAGTAGCCGCATCCTGCGGCGCAGGGGCAATGGCGGCGGCGGCGCTCTCTTTACCCTCAAATAACACGACGCGCACTTGGGCGCGTCGGAGCACGACTCCACCGACGTCCTTGACGTCTGCTGCGCCGATGTTCGGTGCTACTCCCGCGAGGAGTTGATGGAGCATGCGACCGCGGTCGCGCACGTCATAACTGCGATCGTAACGAGCAAGCGCGAATACGTATTTGGCTAGTTGTGTCAGTGTGTCGTGGGCCGGTGATAGGACGAGAAGTTTCGCGGCGAGCGTTACGGCTTGCAGCTTCACCGGTACAGTCTGGAGAGAGAAATAAAATAAAATTTAAAAAAAAACGGGGGAGGGGGGGGGATGAGAAAAATACAAGAAACAGTTTGTTAGCGAGCTCAGTTGAAGATCGGGCTCGCGGATGAGCTAGCGATGATAACGGACCTCATCGCGAAATGATTTTGCAATCTTGCGGAGCACATCGGGTGCCCACGGCACCACGCCTTCGACTAAAGCGTTAGGCGAGTCATCCGCGGCATACTGACCGACAAGCCAGATGATGCACGCTCGTGCCTGAGAGTGCCGAATTTCGTCGATACGATACGCAAGGCGCTCAACGATCGTTAGCGGCGCCGACGACGAACTGGCACGCGTGGCGCCTTGCATCTGAGTTTGGACGAGCGATTTTAACTCGACGACGGCATTAGCCACAACAGGGTCTGCGGGGATGCTCAGTTTAGAGAGTAGTTAAAGTGGAGCGAGCCAGGGGGAAAGGAAGCTTACCATGCGGACTCTGAATACACTCCATCAACGCATTAAGACACTGAGTGGTTGATTCGGAAAGCGTGCGGGCTATATGCCCGATGCCCTTAATCGCCTCTGCTACCAGTGTTTCATCTACATCATCTGTGTAATCCTGAACAAGAAAAAACAGGTTGGGTGGCCATGTTATCGGAAGAGGGAAAAGGGACCGACCACAAATTCACGCAACAACGCCTGCCAGTTGTCAACCGTGACTAGATTCCTCAAGAGGCGCGTCTTTGTACCCTTTACTTGCGTGCTGTCATCGGCACGAACAACGAAACGGGTATAGTGAGGGGAAAACAAATGCTACGATCATTCAACTATCAGACAAGCTCAGAGTTACACCGGGACGTACCGAAGAGATATGTGAGATAGAGAGAATGTATATCAAGATCACACGTTCGACTTCTGGTGATACCGCTAGAAGTCGGAGCAGCGGGCGGACTGCTTTGTGATGATGTGATGATAGGGCTAGATAATGGAAGGCGCGAGTGACAGCCATCACAACCTGGAAAGTCCATCAACACGCGTCCGGGAAAACCTTCTATCTAAATCGCTTACAGCAGGGTTACGTGACTGGAACAATGGCTCCGCCGACATCAGCAAGAGGTCGAGGTCCCGATCGACATCTTCCTTTTCTTCGCCCAGGCTATCGTGCGAACTAGTCGGACGAGGTAGCATCGTCCGGGCATAGCGAACCAGGAGCTCGAGGAGGTTTACTTGGCCCCATTCGTCCACGTCAACGAGTACCCGACAAAGGCGCCGATAGTGAACATGCAGGAGGTCGAGTCGCGTAGGGCAAACTGCTTCGAAAGCGATCGCAACGCTGCCAACGGACAATGGGGAGCGGTCACGCAATAATGTCGATAAGATTTCTATAAGGGATGGAAGTTGAGACTCGTCTAATCTATTGCAAGTCATCGTGAACTTTCTCGTGAGGATTTCCCCCTCCGTGAGAGGAAAGAACCCCACCTGTGACATTTTGGTATGGACAGCGCTGCTGTCTTGCGTACGTACGGGCTTGTATCTGACGCACATTTTTTGATCGCTAGCACGACCAAGCTGGCAATAGTCGGAACACGGATGCCAGATAACACGCGTAATGCCATCGCGCGAATTAGCGGTGAACTATCTGCGAGATCGCGTTGGAACGTGTTGATGGAGAGCAACGCAAGGTCGGGTTCTGCTTCTGCATAACGCAAGAGATATATGTACACGAGCTTGCGAATTTCTAGGCTCGGAGAAGCAACATTCTTGACCACCGGCGCAAAGTATTCAGAGACGTTGCGGCCTTTTGAGATCATCTAATGACAGGGTTGTGAACGCGTGAGGAACATTTGAGCTGGGGTAGGCGCTCACAGCAATAAGACGCTTCATCGCTTCCAGTTTTTCGCGATCGTTGCCCGAGTCTAACTGTGATCTGATGTTCTTCGTCTTTTCCTCTCCGGTATCGTAGTAGCCTGCGCCGCTGCCGGTCAAAGTGAAATCTCTCGTACGCTCCGCCAAAGTCTCTTGTATCCGCATACCCAGACGGGTAGCATTTTCCGTCCAGGAGTTGAAATTGATACCCGACATGTTCAAGATCGCATACGTGCTCCCGATAACTAGCGGGTGAGGGATTTGTCGGGCGAAGTACTGTACCATTTCATTCAATTCGGCAGTCACGCGTCACGGGCCCCTCCTATTGCGGATGCTTCCGAGATTACGTCACTTAGGCACTAGTTTAGTATAAGTAGTCGGGGTCATGATCACAAACGAAATCTAATCTTTTTCCCCCTTAATATCACACCGTTACAATCTCGGGTCACGTCCATAGCCTTATAGGTTATGGGCCCTGACGCCTACCGCTAATCCTTTCTCTGCTGCTCTGTATACCCTTCCATAATCATCCACTTCTTCACGCTAACTTATTCAACTGGCATACACGCGCATATACGCTCGCATACATTGACCTCACTCGCATACATTTACCTCATACCTTTCTTCACCACATAAAAAGTTTTTTCTTTTACCATGTCTACGGGACCTACCAACCCTCTCATTCCTTCGTCCACTTCCGGTCCTTCAGCCTCTGGAGCAACGACCTCTGCTTCTGGAGGAATGACTCCCGCATCCACCACTACTCCCTCTGGGGCTGTCCCCGCATCAACGTCTATAGTCGCGGGTACTTCCCCCGGTACCACCACTACTACTGTATCAACAACAGCACTTGCCATCTCCACGCTCGTCATGCCGTCATTTTCTGCCAACGATATCCCCCTCACCGAACGCTACATCTCCGATAGCACTTGGCCATCGACCCTTGTTCTAGACCTCCGATCCTCAAACTGGGCCGAATGGAGTCATCGACTTGAGGTTCTTGCCAGTCGGACAGGTCTCGACCCCTGGCTGAAGGGAACGCTCTCACCACCTGACCCCAATTTGAAGATGGCGAACAGTTGGGTCTGGTGGACCAACAACAACTCGCTTCGCGGGTTCATCATCCAACACATTTCCACCTATGACTTTGACATTATTTCACCCCTTGCGCTTGCCAGTGAGATTTACAACGTCCTCCGTACCCGCCATGAAAAACTCGGCTTGCATGCCCACGTCATCTTCAACAAGAAACTCTCCGAAACTCACTTCCGAAGAAACGTCCCGCTCACTCAAACACTTACAGTCATCAAAGCCCTGCACCAGTCCATCGTCAATCTCGGACCCTACGACGCTGACCGTATGTTATGTACTTATATCCTTTACTCTTTAGGCCTAGAGTTCCGTGAACTCCAATCTACGATACGAGCAATGACACTCAATCCCAACTGCACTTCCGCCACGATCATACAACGACTCGAGTCCGAAGAAGAACTCAACCAACGTCGTGGTGACCAGGGACTGGAGGCGTATCCCGACGCCTCGTCCAACGCCCTCGTCGCCCGCTCTGGTTCCAGCTCCCAACCACAAAATGCGCGCGACCGTCCACCGAGACCCACCTGCGCCAACTGCAGGCGTGTCGGCCATACGATCGACTTCTGCATCCAACCTGGAGGCAAAATGGCGGGCCGTACTATCGAAGAAGCTCGGGCTGCTCAAACGGCCGCGCGACCTCGCACACAACGTACGACTCAAACGCAATCTGCCAATATCGCCACTTCCGTCGCAACCGCTCCTACGTCTTCCACGCCTTCTACAGTCACCGTAAATGGTGTCACTTATTCGATTGCACCTGTTACTTCTGCGGCCGCGGCTTCGACCGCGACTCCCTCAACCACGTCCGCTCGGATCGAGGAAGTTCCTATCGATTCCGGCGACAATTGGGAAGCACTTGCCGCACTGGCTGACGATGATGATGATGATGCTCTCTTTGTTCGGCCTGATGGGCCTTCCGCGAGCTCTGCTTTCGCTGCCTCTGACGCTACCGGCGTTACGCACCCCTTCCTTCTTGACACTGGCGCCACATGCCACATTTCTCCGGTACGGGCTGATTTTTCTTCCTTCACCCACATTCCTCCTCGTCCCATCAAAGGGCTTGGCGGCGCCTCAGTTTATGCTGTTGGCATGGGTACCATTCGTATTCCAATTATGCCTGGACGTTTCCTTGTCCTCCGGGATGCCTTATTCATCCCTGCCAGTCGTGTTCGTCTTATCTCCGTACTGACGCTCTGTCGTCATCACAGCCTCACATGCCATTTTAATTCTGATTCGTGCTGGCTCACAGACGCGTGGGGTTCCACCGTTGCACGTGGATCAGTCATTGCCCCCCGTCTTCTTTATTCACTTTCTGTTATGTTACAACCCCCCTTTTCTTCTTCAGGTCCATCCGCCTTTGCTTCTGTTACTGCAGCTGTTCCTGATATTGAGACCTGGCACCGTCGCCTCGGTCACTGTAACCTTCGCACCCTCATTGATATGGCGCGCGCTGGGGTGGTGAGCGGGATGCGCATCGACCTCTCGACCTTGCCCCCCAGGTGCAATGCATGCATTCTCGGCAAACAAACAAAGACGCCTGTTCCCAAACTTCGGGAAGGCAGTCGGTCTACGACACGTCTAGAAAAAGTTTACGTTGACCTCAGCGGTCCATACTCTGTTCCTTCTCGTTCTGGTCATAAATATTGCATGAACATTGTTGATGATTTTTCTTCTTTTGTCTGGTGTATTCCTCTTGCCGCCAAAGGCGATGCAATCAACGCGCTTCAGATTTGGCACCGTTCCGTAGAGAAACAATCCGGCGCCCGTTTGAAAGTCTTCCTGACTGACAACGGGGAACTCATTTCTAATGCGTGCCGTGCCTGGTGCGATGCTCACGGCATTGTTCACCAACGCACCGGCCCGTACACATCTATCCAAAATGGGCGTGTTGAACGCATGCACCGCACTATCTTACATAAAGCGCGCACCATGCGAATCGCATGTGATGCTCCGCTCGACTTATGGAATGAATTCTGCCTCACTGCCGCTTACCTTACGAACCGCACCGCGTCGGTGACACTCGGGGGACGTACTCCCCATGAACTTTGGTTCAAAGAACGACCCTCCCTTGCACATCTTCGAGAGATCGGCTGTTCGGCCTATTCTCTCCTCCACAATCATCCCAAAGTTTATGCTCGCTCGTTCTCGACAATTTTAATCGGTTACGCCCTCAACTCCCGTGCTTATCGCCTTTGGGATCGCGAGCGCGACCGTGTTTTCGATTCTTTCCACGTTGTCTTCGTGGAGCACCTTGACTCCCAACCACGCGTTTTTCGCCCCGGAGAAGTCGTCCCTGCTCTACCACACGACCCGCGATTCTCCTCCCCTCAAACGCCGTTATACCCCCCTCTATCAGACATTTCTCAATACACCCCTGCGGGTCCATATTTACCTCCGTATCCTCCCGTCCAACCAACTTTTCCAGTTCACCCCCAGAATTTCCCTCTATATCATCCACCACCTGTCTCTGCTTATACTTACAATCAATACCCTGTACCTCCTCTACCAAACGTTTCCGTCCCGCCTGTAAATAATGTACCTGTTCCCAATACTCTCACAAACCATCCTACCTTACCGTCGAACGTCTTGCCTCCTCCAATAACTCGTAGTTCTGCCTCGTCGTCCTCTAATCCTCCTGCTACTGTACTTTCTCCTACACATCAAAACATACCATCTTTCTCACAAACAATACCGTCACCTCCTCAAACAATACCGTCACCTGCTCAAGCACCGTCCACACCACCTCAAGCCTCATTTTCGCCCCCTCAAGCTCAAGCTTCACTTTCACCCCCTCAAACGCAAGATCCGCTTTCACCACCTCAAATTCAAGAAACATTCTCACCCCCTCAAGGTTCATCTTCGACCCCTCAAACTGTGTCTGATAATGTTACTGTACCGTTTTTGTTACCTACTGCTTCTGTTTCTTCGCATGATCCTTTACCTACTGATTTACCTACCGCTTCTACTGCTCCTCGTCGCTCCTCCCGCATCGCCGCCCGTTTGCGCTCGCATGCTCCCGCTCTAATTGCCGAGTTCGCGCCTTTCCGAGACTCCCACGTCCTCATCCCTGTCGTCACGATCACCGAAACCACGTCTCCCTCCGTCGACCTTGTACTTGCTGCCCTTGCCTCCGGTTCCGCCACCCCCGTCCTCTCCGACAATGACGATCCTTCCTGGGCTGAGGCGCTTGCTTCACCGGAACGAGAGTATTGGATCGCGGGTGGGCGCGACGAACTCAAGTCGCTGGAAGACCTCAATGTCTTCGTCCTTGTACCCCGTTCCGCTGTCCCACGTGGCCAGCGTGTGCTGAAGGGGAAGCTCGTCTGCAAACGTAAACGCGACGACGCTGGGAACATTACCCGCTACAAGGTTCGCTATGTGGCCAAAGGATATGCCCAACAGCACGGTATCGACTATGACAAGGTCTCGGCGCCGACAGCTCGTCTCGAATCCTTCCGGATTCTTCTTCACATTGCTGCCTCCCTCGACTGGGATGTGCAGCAGTTCGATGTGAAGACTGCATTCCTACATGGCATCCTCCCTGACTCGGAGACCATGTACCTCGAACAGCCCCCCGGCTTCGAGGTGGAAGGCAAAGAAGACTTCGTGATGCGTCTTATGAAAAGTATATATGGGATGAAGCAGGCCAGTCGCGTTTGGAATGCCACATTCAACTCTGCCATCGAAGGATGGGGCTTCACACGTCTCGCGTGTGAATGGTGCGTCTATAGGCGTTCCTCTGCCTCCGGAACGGTTCTCTTCGCGGTGCACGTCGATGACATTATTTCGATCGCGTCCTCGCCCGAGGAAAACAGCCGTTTCCTCTCCCTCCTCCGTACCAAATGGGAAATTTCAGCCCTCGGGCCTGCGAAATTCGCCCTCGGCATCTCCATTACGCGGCATCGTCCCAGCCGTACCGTAGCGCTAACACAAACTTCCATGATCGACCGCATCATCGAGAAGTTCGGACAATGCGATGCTCACCCCGCAGACACACCAATGGCCGCTGGAGTCGTCTTGGAACGGCCTGACACGTCGATTCCCATTCCGTCTTCAGTCGCAGATTGGATGTCCCGCACCCCGTACCGAGAACTTATCGGTTCACTTATGTACATCGCCATCGGAACGCGTCCCGATATCGCCTATGCAGTCAGCCGTTTATCCACGTTTCTGGACTGTTACCGTCCGGAGCACTGGGGGGCAGCCGTGAGAGTGCTTCGCTACCTGAAAGGTACTCGCTCTCTATCACTAGTACTCGGCGGCAACACTCCCTTACGCCTTTCTGGATTCTCGGACTCCGACTATGCCAGTTGCACTACTAGCAGTCGATCTATTTCCGGTTACTGCTACAATCTTGGCACCGGCGCTGTGTCCTGGAGCTCGCGCAAACAACGTACTGTAGCCGATTCATCGTGCTACGCCGAATACATCGCACTCCATGACGCTTCGCATGAAGCGATCTTTTTGAGGCAACTACTTCAAGGTCTTGGTCATGCAGCATCCAACCCTACCCCTATCCACTGCGACAACCATGCCGCGTCCATCATTGCCGAGGACCATGTCTGGCACTCGCGCATTAAACACATTCGCGTCAAATACCACCACGTGCGCGATTTGGTTGCCAGCAAGGATATCACTGTCATTCGTGTCCGCTCCAGTGAAAACACAGCCGACATCATGACGAAACCATTGACCAAGACTGATTTCTGTCGCCTTAGAGGATCGTTGGGATTACGCGTTGTTGGCGCTGGCAGTGAGGAGGAGCACCCTACCTAGGGACATTTCTTTTTCTTCACTTTCTATTTCTCCTTTTTCCTTTCCTTATTTCTTTGTGCCATTGACTTACCCTCACTATGGGTCCACATTATACTTAGAGTAGGCCATGCGTGGCGAGGAGGAGTATTGCGGATGCTTCCGAGATTACGTCACTTAGGCACTAGTTTAGTATAAGTAGTCGGGGTCATGATCACAAACGAAATCTAATCTTTTTCCCCCTTAATATCACACCGTTACAATCTCGGGTCACGTCCATAGCCTTATACCTCCAAAATGCCTAAATGTCACGGATGTCACGGTGTTTTGGGCCAAGTGCCGAAATCATTTGGAAATTCAAAAAAAACCCCTAAAATGCACTAAAAAATGGGATTTTTTCCCTAGTAGGCTAGTAGTAGCTTATTCCATTGTATTTACATATTTAGTGAAGAAATAGTAAGTGTCAGACAACGTGCTCGTCAAGTTGGCATTTACAGTGCTAAGGTGGCTGCCAAACAGCCAAACACGCTGACCAACCGTTTATGTTCCCACATCTTCCATCGATTTCAACGAGTTGGAAGTAAGCTGTCATCCTCCCAGTCATCGTTGTCGTTGTGCCGCCAGAATTCCTCTCCATTGTAACGCTTGCTGGCAAATTTCTGTCTCTTCCCGCGCCCCACTTCCCCTGATGGAATCGTCGGATTTTCAATATTTACTTCCACAAGCGGAAGAATTCCTTCATCCAAATCCGCATTTTCGGCGTCGGTGAGGGACATCAGTGTTCCACCCTTTCGAAAACCCACTGTCTCAGGTATGTCTTCTCTTGTCAACGCAGTGATCAGTGTTTGCATTGACACATCACTATCATCAGCGTCTTTATCTTCTAGCTCGGTGTCGAATCCAAGGTCCTCTTGCAATGTTTCAGCAACATCAGGCAATCGCTCATTGGGTTGGCTCCTGGTGAGTTCTTCCCAAAATTCAGGGTCCGTGGTCCTCATGCTTCGTAGTGCTTCTCGCGCCTTGAAGCTCATCAAACAGGTGTATGATAAATTCCAATCGCGTACAATGCAGCCTTCGAACGCCTAAAGAAAAGGTAAGACCTCGTTTTGATTTAAGCACTAACATACCTTTCTAACGAGTTTCTTATTGTTCAAAGCTTGATACGCATTCCACATCCATCGCACGCTCCGATCACGAACAACTCCAAGGCTATCATTGAGGCCCGGCGTAGGGTTACCTTTGTCCAGCTCGTTCAAAAAATCGATGACGATATCTTCATGGTAAGACTTCCTTATCGATAATTTGAGTGGTCGTTGAATCCCAACATCACAGGGTTGGTGAACTCCTGTGCAGCCTCCTGGCACAAAGTCGATGATGATATTCGGATGTTTGACGCGCATCCAATTCCGAAATTCCTCGGAACGGTGGACCGACCAGACGTCAATTTGCCAGAGGCTTTTCTGCTCGATTGGAAGCCCGAGCTCGACTTTCCTTCCAGCGAAATAAGGTGCGAGAATATCGTTAACAAATGCGCGCATGGTTTCCTGATTAGACCAGTAGGTCTTCGTCCCTGAAAACTCAAATTTGAACCCGGCTTTCATTGCGTCGTCGTAGTTAGGTGAGCTCGCGGCTGGCAGGGAAAGCTTCGTTTTACCCTGGAAAATTGCTTGGAATGGAAGGATGGTCCCGTCGGCAGCAACGGAGACAAGCAGTGTGAAGGCTCGCTTCTCGTCCATTCCAACGACGGCCACTTGCTTTGAGCCTGTCTGGGCCCATGTCATTCGGTTTCCAGGTGCATAAACAAGTTGCGTCTGGTCCGAATTGACATAAAGTTCGGCAGGTATGTCCTCCTCCTTAACGGCATAGGCCTTGCGGAAGAATGATCGCTCACACTGATCTTCCCAATCCTTGGGCAGTTTCTGTGCCGCTTGGGTGGCCTTTCGAAGGCTCCATGAAAGCAACCCATGCAAGAACTTCCGCACGAACGAATCCGAGGCACGAAAGGTGGAACCGTCTTTGAATTTCTGCTCGAGGATGTCTGGTTTCATGTGGAGAATGGTGGCAACGATGATGGCCCGCGCGGTGATGAGATTGACTGTTGCACCTCCTTCTCGCAGGAATGTTAGGCGTTTCTTGATGGATTCGACGACGTCAGGATGCCGAGACTGCAGAAACTATCAACCTTTCGTTGAACGGATACCTTCGAAACATACCAAGATTCCCTGGCGACCACCTTTGTTGTGACCAGGATTATGTCCGTTCTCGACTCGTCGAAGGACTGAGTCCTTCCAGCGTGGGTTCCCACTAGAACGGTCAATCCAACCCTCAATCGTGTTACGGCTTATTTGACCAAAGGTAACTGGATCGCGCTTCTTCAAACGAATGGCAATATCTGATGCTCCCATAGACCAGCCAACTTGCTTGGCCACGATGACGATTTGTGTCCAACAGAATGGCGTTAACCAGTTGTTGTATTTGGCAGCGCGGGGCTTGTTTTTCTGTTTCCGACCTTGCGGCTTCCGATTCTGAGTGTGTACCTTGCCTTTCAGATCCCTTGCTGGCCGTGTTAGCTCTGCGATATTTCCTTTGATCTTCTTGAGGCTGGGGTCTGTAGAATCTTCGAGCTCCATCTCAACGAGCTCCATGCTTAATTTAGTAACAATTTATCAACTAAAATTTCAGCGGAGCTTACTTTTCGTTTTGTCCCCCCAGGACTGTGCACCTTCGCTTTTATTTCTGTCTCCTTTAGTAATTGCCTTCTTTTTTGTTGGCGACGACGTGCTAACTCCCTCTCACGTTGCTTCTTTTCCATCTGAAGATTTTGCACTTCAACGTTGTTGAGTGACCGTGTGTTTTCTGCTCGCTCATTTTCTCTCGCAAAGTAAGCATTTTTATCCGCCGCTGTCCCCTTCGAGAAGAATTTGAGCAATCCAAATTTAGGTTCCTGACCAAGGTCCTTTCTCTCCTTTGACAGCTCGAACGCGTTCCGAATGGCGGAGGTGATCATTATCGGCTTCGACTTCTTTTCGTGGCCCTGTGGTGAACGTTCTGGCGTCAACATCCGTTTTGAGCTGTGTGCTATCTGAGTAGGTGGAGTAACTGGACGAGAAAGTGGGGTGATGACACGGGAAAGAGAAGGCGACGAAGGTGTGAAATTTGAAGCCCTCTCTCCTTCGTTTTCTGATGCGCTTTCTTCCATAGTTCTCGCAAGGCCAGTATCAAGTACTTGAGGAGTTTCATAGACCTCTACCTCGCTGTCGGATGACTCCACGTCAGGAGCTTGAACGGTATATTTGTATCCCTCCGCCATTGCATTGAAAGACTTTTTTTGGTTAATGACAAAGCTTTGTGAGTTGTAATCGCTCACATTTTCGTTATGATGATCCAAAACTCGAAGAAACATCCTCAACCTTTCGTTTGCGAGAAGTCCGGCATCGACAGGTACATAGGTTCCAGGGAAGAGAAAGCGTGCGAGCGCAGCCCAAGCCAGGATTCCACATGAATAGCCATCCCGCTGGCGCGTTATTGGAAGGTATCCTTTGGTGAAATGTTTTCCGGTATGGTGATGAATCCACCAGGTAAGAGCTTTCTCGATGTCATCATCGATTGTGCCCCCCATTGAGTCACCATACAAAATATTTGAAGACTTGAAATCGATGACGACGGCCACCCAATGGTTGGACCCGATGTTGGCAATTGTTACGAGCATGTCCAGGACCCCTGTCGCCAACTCTTGTCCCTTTTCTCGGAGCCAGGCATAGTTGGCGCGTGTAGCATAGTGGTTAGGGCCATCCGCATCCTGCTGTAAGTCAATAAGCCTCTTCATGAAGAATGTGTCGCAAACACTAATTCCGTCTTCTCTCCTCCCCCTTGAAACTTCCTGCCGAAGCAAATAAAGCATCTGGTTCTCGTGTTCGTCTGTCAACCACTCGCGGGTCAGGTATGTCGTAAGATGAACAGTCGATATTGAAGCTGAAAACCCCTTGATGTCACCAGCCCATGAAATACAGGCCAACGCATTTTGGACCTGGCTAACCAATCCTTTTGTGTCATCAGTACGTTGCTTGCTATGACTCTGTTTCTGTAGACTTTCCTCTGCATCTAGCCATTTCTTTTTCAGCGGCCGCAGGTGAAAGACTTGTACCCAATAGGAAAGGGTCCACATCGGTAATCGTTCCGTGATAAATCCTGGTGCATGCGGACAGAGGACTGACTGTGATGATAGTAGTTCTGGTGCTTTAACCAGCTCATTGAGTACGGCAAGAGGTGGTGTCGGTATAGTCTGGATTTCCTTGATGTTTGTGACAGTGGGTGTAAGGGCGGAAAGGAATTTTTGGGAGTGGTTGAAAGATCCGTTGATGGAACAAGCTGCTGCAGGGAGGCGAAATTTCAAGATGTCGAGGACAGATAAGTCCTTGTCAGGGAGGATTGCTTTCTGTACTTCGCAGGGGATTTGTGGCAGAGAATCCTTGGCCATTCTCATTGAGAACGACGGGGATGATGAAAATGAGATTTGAACATTCAGCGGTGTAATTAGCGCTCTCGTACAAGTCCGGTATCCCTATATCTATTTAGGTACAAATTTGATAAACTCTTTGTCATCTCAACAATTACAGTATCGTTGCATTTGTTTCATCTTGCATCTGCCTTTAAGATTGGTGCAGGTAATATATATTCTTTGACTTAAGTAGTCAGTCAAAATTTGTGCGCTGCCGAAAAAAACGTCATGTCACGGTGGACCTAGCAGGTTGCCGAAACCATAATTTCGGCAGCAGGCGTCACGCGTCACGGGGCTGCCGAATTGAATGAAATGGTACAGTAGCTGGAGTGCTGAAGCAGTAGACCGGCTGCGGGCCGGGCGACTACCAAGTCATGTTGTGGTACATTAATTACATGCTAAACAACATACAGATGCGCTCAAGGTGCGTTTCCTTGTGAGTCGAATATTATCACATCTAGGTACCGTCGTACGAATTCATATGGTTTAACAGTCATTACGTGCGGCGCCTGTCCAACGTTCTGCTAAGAGTTCACAGTAACTCACTGTCAGAACAAACATGTAATTCTGGCAGCAGACTCTTGGTTCATGTTTCTTCGTGTAGCGAGGTTTACGATTGAACTTCTCTTTTGATATTTAATATTGCTCATGAATAACAAGGTATCAGACGCTTCAGCTGCAAACATGGTCAGCTGTGACCAATGTGGAGTTCACTTGTATTTGACAACTAGCTCTATACCAGGCATTACAGATAGACATAGCAGCTTAAGCAGGATCTAGAGATGCGGGTAAGTGCCCCCTTTCTCTCTGCTCATCCCATATGGTGATCTACAAGGGGAGGGGTCAGTCATTCCAAAGTAGGTGAACAGCAGGACGAAATAGGGACATACCCATTCATCTGAAAGTGAACATGTAAATCGATAAACTCAGGAGAAAGGCAGCAGAGAAAGCTTACTAGGGCAGAGCGAGTTGTAGGCACGTTTGAACTGTTTGCAAGGCGCGGAATCCTCCCCTTTGGCGGCTATGCACTTGAAGTAATCTGTGTAGTTTTGGTAGCTTGCGATAGTAGGTTAAGAGCAGGATCAGATACTCCGAGAAAAGTTCGGCCATACCAGAGCCTTGTTTGATTATTGTTGGGAAAGCGGGCTGGGAGGAAGAAGAGTTAGTGACACGCAACGATGCCAACGCATTACAGCTCACGCACCAGCAGTCTGAAAGTATTTGCTACATAGCAGCGTGTGTCAAAAAACTGGCAAACAAAGGGTCGTGGCACACCTCTGAACAGCGTCGGCGTCAGACATGGGTTCTGTTGAAAAGAGGTCTTGAGTGGAGGTGACCTAGATTAGGTAATCAATCTCTGCTTGTTGTCTTTCGACACCCCGCGAATTAGCGGTGAACTATCTGCGAGATCGCGTTGGAACGTGTTGCAACGCGAGGTCGGGTTCTGCTTCTGTATAACGCAAGAGATATATGTACATGAGCTTGCGAATTTCTAGGCTCGGAGACGTAATTGACCACCGGCGCAAGGTATTCACATCAGCAAAATGATATTTTACTGGAGCGACTTTTGTCACTAGCGTCACTAGGTTACTGGCCCTAGTGACACCTAGTCACCTAGTCAATTCTAGTGATCGTTCTAGTATCATTCTAGTATCAATATTGATTTTCTAGGCGCTCCAGATACAGGACTAGATCTAGGTACATTCTGAGACCAATCTCGCCCTGCCCTCTCATCGCCAGCTCTCCCAACCTCGTCACGTGTTGCGGGTGTCCACCTCTGTTGGTGCAACGCCATGCACAGGCTCCTGTGGTGGCGCGATGCTGACTCAGACTTTGTGTTGGCTCGAACAGTGCATAAATCCGTGGGCAGAGGAAACAGGAAAGGAAGAGGGGGAGTCACCAAGGTGGCAAAAGCGATCTTGCATGCATTGGGGTGGCGGCAGCGGTGGGGGTGATTCACAAAGCTATTGTACACACTCTGCAAAAGGACTCTTGGTCAGGAGAACAGTGGGCTGAGACAAGCACGCCCACCTGGACGATGTACTCAATTGAAAATGTTGTCTCAAGGCATGTGTTTATCTATCATTTGGTCGTAAAAAAATCAGTAAGAGGCAAAGAGGAAAATATCGAGACAGGAACGCTTCTCACAGAGTCATAGTTGGCCTCGAAAAATCCTCGCAGGGCGTTGATGGCCTTTGGGTTGGTCGCAAAGCCACGGAAAAAGGAGACGAGATCTTGGTTGTGTGCGCTTTTTTGAACCATGTCAAACATCCGTGCCTGCAGCATTGGGTCCGTAGCGCTAAGTCAGACTGCAGCTTATGAATTCATGTTACCTCCGGCTGTCCTATGAAAGAAGTGGACAAGAACGCGTACATAGCTGCGACCTTTATCGATGGCATCTTTGCCTCAAAGAGCTGTAGGATGGCATCGCATGCTTGGGCACCCGTGTGCTTGAAGTTTGTTAACATCCCAGAGTGGAATAACTGATGGCGACAACCATGCAGAAAGCGACACGCAAGAGGTCTACCAGGATAGCGGAGGTATTGCCAGCAAAGTACTTAGAAGCAATCGAGTAAAGCTTGAACAGTGCTGCGGACAAGGTTATCAGAGAAAGATCGTAAACCTCTAATCGGTTGGTAACTTACGCTGCATCCCCAACTGTCGCAGCACCCGCAATAGCCAGTGTACGTAATGAGTTGTATCAGCGGTGCCACCCCCAAGTACTCGAGACCAAGTCTCCCAATGAGGGGCGAGCATAGAGCCTGCATCCGGATGGAACATGAGATGAAAGCTACACGATATCAGAGTCAGGTAATAAAATGGGCGCACCTGCGAAAACCCAAACTAGACACAGGCGATGTTCTCCGTGGAGCGGTGGAGGAAAAGAAAAAAAAAAAACAAGTTGAAGGCCCATGCTTGTCTGCTCGGGGACATCCCCATAAGAAGCTGTCAGGGTGCAGGATGGAGTGAGTGCGTGTGCGTGCGATGGTGTGATATTCAATAACAAAAGGGCGGGGGAATCATCAGACTTCAGGATGCCTGACGTAGACCTGGCGCTGAGCCGAACATGGAACCGAAAGGTGAGGAGTGGGGCGCTGTGCCGAAACTGAGATTGAGCGAGGAGACATGGCAGGCAAGCATTGCGGCGGGGGGAAAACCGTCAGTAAAATTTTACAAGTCGCTCTCCGCTTCAAGTTGAAAATAGGTGCACGTGATGCACTATTTGCATCTGTTTTGTTGTGTTTGCTTGTTGTGCGTTGGTTGATTTCTCACAACGCGGCCTCTTTTTTCGTCTTCACTCCTCTCCCACCTACTCCCACAAGCAAATAAAAGGTGTGTGTCCCTTCTCAAAATTGTTGGTTTTTGTCAATGGTAATAAACTCAGAGTTTCTGACAGTGATGAAGTGGGCATTCATGGCCATGACACACCCAGTGCTGCCAGGACATCCTCCGTCAAAGTACTAACACAATTGCATTTGGTAAGTGTCGTTTTTCTATACGGGCAGACATGTTGATATTGCCTGGCAGGATATGCGATATTCCTGAGGTTGGTGTTTTCTCCATTTTTCCTTCTTTTTACCACCAGTGCTGAGTTGAATGTATGCATGACGATAGTATCGTCACAAATATGAATAGCATGCTGGTGTGCAAGATGGGTATCAAATTGAAGAACATCTACAATATTCGTGGTGCGTCTGTCTTTTTTGAATCCCCGGACTTTGAGCTCAACCTGACTTGCTAATATTTTGCCTATCGTTCTAAGCTCTGTGATTAACAATCCCACCGTGTAACCATTTATTGATGCCGTTTGCACGTATCTTCTGAATCCCACGGATCTTGATGTTGTGTCCCATCTATGATACGGTGTCCCAGTTTAGCTCGTTCTGGCCCTGGCGGTGCTCGTCGCCCTTGGTTTAAGCTTGTGGAGAGGGGGTTTGGGCAGCTCACGTATAGGTAGGTGTACGAGGGTAACTTGAAAATGGGTCAGTCTATCTTTCACGCGGAATGACGAGGATGGCGGTGCGTGGTAGGCAACCCCTGGACTCAAGATGAAAGCTCCCATGTCTTTTTCAACCATGTCACAATATTTGAAGGTGGTCCGTCTTCCGTTCAATGCTGGACTGTACTCACCAAACCTCTCACATCGACGATTCGACAGACGAGTGCATCGTCGGGGCAGCGGCTGCAGACGTTCTAGGCGATGTCGGAATATCGAGCCTGGCGCTCTTATATATGGAACAGACCGGCTTTCTTTTCATGGCATCTTTCCTTTCCCCCCACTCTTTCCGTTACTATTTACTCCTTGTACAGAAGCTAAGCCCGACATTTTCGGACCATGGATCAACTCAGTGAGTGTCTGTAGCCTTGTCAGTGTTCGTGTTCGCTGTGCTCACATTTTTGCTCACTGATATTCTATATCACCCAATCACTGTTGCGGGTTGCGTGCCATGGTGTTCTCGCGCTCTTCGTGCAGCTGATCGCATGGTTAGTGTCCACATTGGCATCATGTGATCACATAATTTGTGTATGGTATGCTGCGACAGTAGAATGTATTGTGGTGCTGTGTGCATGTCGTTCTATATACTTTTTGTTGTTGAAATAGCCTCAAATATAATTTTTGTTTTATCTGGTTTCTTCTGTTTGTGTGAATTAGTACTAAGCTAAGTGTAAAACTAGTGCTAGGTGTGATACTAGCCCTAGGTGCAAAACTAGCCCTAGGGCACGAAACTAGAGCCAGATGCAATACTGGCACACCTAGAGCCAGTGTTGCGTGTACTGGCCTCGGCAAGTCTGCTGGGCCTAGGTGCCAAACTTGGCAACTAGACGTGACTAGGTGACCTAGTCTAGTAACGCCAGTCACAAATCATTTTGCTGATGCCAGAGACGTTGCGGCCTTTTGAGATCATCTAATGACAGGTTGCGAACACGGGAGGAGGAACATTTGAGCTGGGGTAGGCGCTCACAGCAATGAGACGCTCAGTTTTTCGCGATCGCTGCCCGAGTCTAGCTGTGATCTGACGTTCTTCATCTTTTCCTCTCCGGTATCATAGTAGCCTGCACCACTGCCGGTCAAAGTGAAATCTCTCGTACGCTCCGCCAAAATCTCTTGTATCTGCATACCCAGACGTTTTCTGTCCAGGAGTTGAAATTGATACCCGACATGTTCAAGACCGCATACGCGCTCCTGATAACTAGCGGGTGAGGGGTTGATTGATTTGTCGGGCGAAGTGGCTGGAGTGCTGAAGCAATAGACCGGCTGCGGGCCGGGTTTCCAAGCCATTTTCCAAGTTGTGGTACATTGATTACATACAGATGCCCTCAAAAGTGCGTTTTCTTGTGAGTCGAATGTCACCACATCTAGGTACTGTCGTACAAATTTAATAGCCATTACGTGCGGTGCCCGTCCAACACTCTGCTAAGAGTTCACAGTAACTCACCGTCAGAACAAACATGTAATTCTGGCAGTACAGACTCTCAGTTCATGTTTCTTCGGTTTGCAATAATATTGCTCATGAATAACATATCAGATGCTCAGCCGCGAACATAGTCAGCTGTGACCAATGTGGGGTTCACTTGTATTTGACGACCAGCTCTATACC
Source organism: Lactifluus volemus (assembly GCA_022376515.1). Classification (NCBI taxonomy): domain Eukaryota; kingdom Fungi; phylum Basidiomycota; class Agaricomycetes; order Russulales; family Russulaceae; genus Lactifluus; species Lactifluus volemus. Next base: position 30,252 of record WTXI01000212.1, read on the forward strand.
AGGCACTACAGATAGACATGGCAGCTCAAGGCTCTAGGGATGCGGGGAAGGTCCCATTTTCTCTCTGCTCATCCCACTTGCCGATCTACAAAGGGAAGGGATCAGTCATTCCAAGGTAGGTGAACAGCCGGACGAAACAGGGACATACCCATTCATCTGAAAGTGAAAATGTCAATCGATAAACTCAGGAGAAAGGCAGCAGAGAAAGCTTACTGGGGCAGAGTGAGTTGTAGGCACGTTTGAACTGTTTGCAAGGCGCGAAATCCTCCCCTTTGGCGGCTATGCACTTGAAGTAATCTGTGTAGTTTTGGTAGCTTGCGATAGTAGGTTAAGAGCAGGATCAAATACTCCGAGAAAAGCTCTGCCATACCAGTGCCTTGTTTGATTAGTGTAGGGAAAGCGGGCTGCGAGGAAGAAGAGTTGGTGATACGCAGCGATGCCAACGCATTACAGCTCACCATCAAACCCAGCAGTCTGAAGAATGTATTTGCTACATAGAAGCATGTGTTCAATTCTAAAAAAACTGGCAAAAAAGGGTCGTGGCATACCTCTGAACAGCGTCGGCGTCAGACATAATGGTTCTGTTAAAAGAGGTTCTCTCGAGTCGTCAGAAAGAACTGGGATGACCTAGATTATGTAATCATTCTCCGCTTGTTGCCTTTCGACACCCATGGACGCCCTCAAAGCTGAAATCGCCTCTAAACGCAAGGCTCTTGGCAATGAACCACAACGTCCAAAAAAATACATGCGAAGAGGAGAGATAGAACGTATGAAGGAAGAAGAAGAGCAGAAGGCTCGCGAGGAAGCAGCGAAAAAGGCAGAGGCAGGGAAAGCTGCTTTGGCCGAGGTGCGTCCCACTATTCCCTCCAAGATAATGCTGAAAATATTGAGACGTCGCTGGAGTCTAGAATCCTGGAACTAGCCGTTCCGCATCTCTGGCACCCTCATTACCCAACGCTTCACGCTTGACCGCCTCTCCAGGTCCTGACGGCGCCGACGCACCTCCGTCAAATGCCGGCGTAGCCTTTAACATCTCCAATGAGGAGACGATACGTCGATTACGTGCCAAAGGGCAGCCAATTCGGCTGTTCGGCGAATCTGACAAGGATCGCCGTCTGCGTCTGCGCGCGCTGGAACTCATCGAAGAGAAAGGTCATGAGCGCGTAGGTGGGCAGAACGATTTCCGGAAAGCCTTGGAGGATGTCGAGAGCGCGGAACGGTTGATGAAAGACCGCAACGCAAACTCGACGGCCGATGAAGGCAAGGGGAAGAAGAAGGAAGATTCTGCTTCGGGTGATGGCGAGATTGCTGTGCTTGACATGGCACTTATCAAGACGGATCCAGACAAGCTATACCCCATCATCTACTATGCTCTCAAGAGGGTACTCAAGGAATGGGGCGAAAGCATGGCTGAGCGACCCGGTAAGGTCTTGTTGGTCTTGCCCTCCTTTTTTCTTCGTTGACTCGAGTCCCAGAGCATGTAAAGAGGACGACTCAGGGAAAGCTGGCCGCTGCGACGCAGGTGCAGTCTGCACAATACCTCAAGCCGCTCTTCAAGTTGTTACGTTCTAGGGTGTGTTTTACTTGTTCTCGATACTTGTTGTCCCTGGATACTTAATCATGGTTAAATTTAGTCCCTCCCGGACGATATGCTGCCACGTCTTGCAGAGATCGTGCACTATATGCAAAAGCGTCAGTATCAGCGAGCCAATGATGTTTATCTCCGTCTTTCTATTGGCAACGCTCCTTGGCCCATCGGAGTTACCATGGTTGGGTAAAGTCCACCTCTGGGATACCCCTAGTGATCGAACGGCTGATCTCTCTCTTTCTCTTCAATCCTATAGTATTCATGAGCGATCCGCGCGCGAAAAGATTTCTTCAGACCAGGTGGCTCACGTGTTGAATGATGAAGTCAGCCGAAAGTACATTCAGAGTTTGAAGCGGTGAGTCATTCCAGCCACATCGAACCATCATCATCATCACGCTGATTGCCGCTGAGCAGGCTTCTCACATTCTCACAGACCAAATATCCACCAGATGACGTGTCACAGCTCATGGGATGATGATGATGATTGTCCCGTTTCGAATGATCAACTTCTCAGCTTCTTGCATCATCATCTTCATCATCATCGGTTCGAGGTTCGGTGCGGAAGTGTTGTGCGTGTTCAGTCCGATCAAAATCAAATCTTTTGATGCGACTATTTATGGTATGACACAACCTTACATCTACATGGTCCACCTGTCCCAAACCATCGTACATTCCATCCGTTTTGAACTTACGTGCAAAATCAAGGTTTGTAAGTGTTTGCGGGACATAGCGTGCGCGCGCGCAATGTCCATCATTCGTGGTTCCATAGCTCCTATCTATGAGAATGAACACTACCGCTTCATCTTCTTTCCCCTCTTATTTGATGCATCACTGTCACGTGGATCTGCGAGCGCATGACCCTCACGATTGATATGTTCGAACAGCCTGGTTTTGCTCTCGAATGTCTCCCCACACACGTTGCACTGTTCAAGGGGTGATAAGCTAACGGTTGGCGTTTACGCAAAGATGACCCAAAAAGGTGGGTTGAGTCAAAACCCGGAAGAATACGGGAAAGCAACATGGGTCGCCACCTGTGACAGGGACAGACCCCCCGGGGGTACGGAATTGAATAGGATTTGAGTGAGGAAAAAAAACTCACAGCACAGCCGCTCTTCGCTTCTCCTTGCCGCGCTTTCTTGGCCGTCTCACGGGCTCTACGCTTCTCTCGCTTTGTCAGCTCCCCTTTTGTTGTGGTGGAACTTGCCATGCCGGCACCATCTTCCTCCCTCACGATATCACCACCATTCCCGTCGTGGTGAGACCGTGGCTCCTCCAAGGTTAGCGCCTCAAGGTTGTTGTCCTCGGAGAATACCAGGTCGTCAACGCTCTCCTCTTGAGGAGGGGAAGATCGCCTCGTTGCACCACCACTCTGTGCTTCTTGGGACGTTTTGGGAAACGGAGGTGATGAAGTGGCCTTTTCTTTAGCTCGCTTTGGCCTACAAGGGCGGGCCGTGAATTCGTCACCTACTGTGGTATCTTGCTCTTCTTTGGGCGTAGGTGCAGATGCTTCACGGTCAGGGGACACCTCCGGGGATTCTTTTTCCGTATAACCCTCGACTGTGGGACGGCCGCCGTCGTCCAGCGCCGTACCTTGTCCTCGGTCACCTTCCTCTTTTTCATGATCCGCATCAGCAAATTCTCCGTCATCCTGACAAATGTCCAGTTCCAGCTCTAGTTCCTCGTTTTGCATCTCACGTTTCAACTGCTCCACAGCGCGGAGGTGCTTCTTGCTCCGCTCGTGGCTGTTCCATGCAGCCTCACTCCTAAAAGTCTTGTTGCAAGCGATGCACTCCCACTCTTCGTCCTCGGCGCCTTCGGCTCGTGCCCATTCCAGGTCGGCAGCGGCGTCGCTTGGCTCGGCAACCTTTTGCCAGTCCTGGGCAACGAAGGTGCTTGTCGGCACCGTCTTTTTTGGGGTCGCCGTACCCGAAGAAGATGCTGGTGGTGCTGCTCCGGGTGACTGTGATTGGCGTGCGAGATATGTCTTGTAGCGCGGATCACGCTTACGCACGAACATCACGAGGGTCTACCGACCGGGTTTCGGTCACTAAAACGCGACGACGGTCGATCGGCGGTCAAACACATACATACCCTGACCGTTTCATTGTATTCCCTGCGGGCAGTATCTCTGGCCTTTTTATTATCCTTCTCCATCATCCTGGAACGATATCGCGTGAGGAGGACCGTAAGCGAATCACATTCGACCGCCAGCCTGCCTACCTCCGTACCTGGCGGTCGGGTGCCTCTGAGACGTTCCACTGGTCGGACCAGGCAAACTCTTTCTCCGTGGCGAAGTTGAGCCAGAAATTGTAGAACAGCCGCGCTGCCTCGGAGGGCCGATCTTTGGATGGAGCAATCCATCCCCATGTTGAGTAGCCGAATGATGGAAATTCCACGTCGCTATAGTGCCGCTCTTCACTCGCTAGCCTATCGAATAGATTGCGATATATGGTGAAGAAGCCCTGGGGAGGTGGAGACAGAAATCAGGCGGGAGCCATAAATTTCCTTTGAGATCTAATGTCCGCACACTTTCCCCATCGTCAAAGCCTGACCATATCGAAGGATTCAAGAATGCTTGGATATGGCGGACCGTGAGCCCGCGATCGCGCGCACGCGAGGGAGCGGCGCCCTTTTTAATCTCATTGACGACCGTCTCTGCATCCGGTTCAGGGGCGAGGGCTGACCGATGAGAATCGTACCAGGCACGTTCCTAACGATAGTTTGTGCGTGTGGGGGGGCGGGGAGGAAAGTAAAGGGAAAAAAAATGAGAATATAGATAACTCCTCGATCGTCAGATTTGCTCGCCTGTTCGTCGCTCAGCACCTAGAGAGTACCGAGTAGTCGTGTTTGATTAGCCGCAGTCGGCACACATACACATCCGATGCAATTATTTGTGATATAGGACGAAAAGTACGTGCCTCATACGCTTGTTGCAAAGCGGCGAAACGCCGGGTTGCACCTTCTAGATCGTCATGATTTTTGTCCGGATGATGGATGAGCGCGAGTCGTCGGAAAGCACGCTGTCATGGATGAATGAATGGACTATCAGATAGTAGCCAAAAAAGAATCATCATTGACGGAGCACGTTCCCTTTTTCCTCGCCAAAATAAAATAAAAATAAAATGGGAGCGAGACTCACCCTGATCTCATCGGCACTCGCGTTCTCTTCGACCTGGAGGATCGCGTAGTAATCCTGTGGAGTGGTATCGTCGTGGTCGTGGTCGTGGTTGTCAGGTTGCGATCTAGATTCGCGTGCACCCATGATAGCTGAGTTGCTCGGTCACCTCTGCACAGCGGAGGTAGAGAGTAGTCAAAGGAACAAGAAGGTTTTTTTTTTTTTCAATTTTTAACCCGCGGGTTACTCACCCACTCTGGAATTCACGATGCTCGGGTCGGTCGTCTCGGTACTTTCGGGTGCTCAGAACCCAGGGGAGGGGGTGGGGACGCGAACGCGACGACTAAAATCCTTGACATCTCCGGCCCGACACTTCCTCCGATTGAATTCATCACGTGTCAGCGACTGCTTTAATCGAAAACGCTCGCTCCAACAAAACTCACTTCCAAAACTCTTGCAACGAGAAGAAATTAAAGGAACAAAAAAGCACGAGTTTCTAAAACAAAATACCCGCTTCCAATGTCGTCTATCTTCGGTGGAGGAGGCACCAGCTCAACTCCAGCCGAATTCTCCTCGTCCTCGACACTTCCCAAAGGTAAATGAATGGTCCACAAACCCCTCACCCCACCCCCCGGGGGGCTGATGGGGATTCACGTTTCTGAAAGCTAACAAAAACTTTGATTTTTTTTTTGACTCCCCCTTTGTGGCGGAAAAGATCCCAATGCGCGCAAGGAGGCGGTCATGACGTCTGTTCGCAATGAGCTCGCCCTCGCGAATGCTCAAGAACTTATTAACGTGCGTGACCCAAAAAAAATACATGTCTTCTTTTCCCTTACGTGTTTCACCTCCCCCCCCTCCTCCTCCAACCCGACGATTGACGATCATATACGACGTATCACACACACACTCCTTCGTTCCGGTCGAACGTATCTCCCCTAACAGAAAACGAACGAGAAATGCTACGCAAAGTGCGTGACCAAACCATCGACGTCACTATCTAGTTCCGAAGAGGTACGGCTTCTGATCCAATCCCATCCCCTTCCATTGCGTGTGCCAAACCCAATCCAAAAAATTAAATTAAATTCTATTTTATTATCTTTCCGGATGTGACTTACCTTTTCCTTTTTTTTTTTTTTTTGCGCGCTCGGGACCAATGATAGACATGTCTATCACGTTGCTTTGACCGGTACATGGAAGCATGTAAGTGAAAAAAAAAAAAAAAACCCCCACGCCGCTTGCTTGGGCAAAACCCTTTTTTCTTTCAGAAATCCCATCAATGCTGACCAATCAATCGCTCCTTCTCCCCCCTCCCCACAGTCAATATCATCAGTCGCACTTACACTGCGCGTCTAGCCAAAGAGCGCTTCGAAGGGCAGGTTTGAGTAGATTTGGGCTTTGTCCCCACTAGATAAAAGCTGGTTTACGCATGACGGCTCGCGTCCCTTTGCGAAGTATGTGGAGCCGCGGGAACCTAGCAATCGGTATAAATAATTAGTTTTAGTTGTGTGTGGGCGCCGTGTGTGGGTGCAGGTGGGGAGCGAGGCGGAGGAGCTATATCCGAATCAACGGTCAGATCGTTGATTGCTCAGTTGACTTTTCAATCTTTTTTTTTTTTGCCACGATCGAGATGTTATACACACTCTCACACGCAGAAAAAAAAACCCTGGAGTGGGAAAAAAATAAATTGATCCGTAACCGACGTCAAAGTGATAAGCACACACGAAGCCCCTTCTGTTGATGGGGGAAGTTTTGACTGAACAAGTGGTAAAACATTTCCTTAGGATTTGTGAAACAGCGAGGGAGCAAAGGGATACAGGCTTATGTGAGGGGGAGGGAGAAAAAGTGTCCTGAGGCACGGAGAGTAACTGTAATATGCTAGTAGTTTGTCCGGACAGTGCTGTTAAGAAAAGAGCTTGGTATGTTTAGATGCCCAATCATTATGTTATTCGTAATAGAGAGGAGACAAACAAAAAATATAGGTTTGACGAGAACGGGAGGCGAGCGATACATTAAAAAAAAAAGCAAAAGGAAAAAAAAAAGATGATGGATGATGGGGAAGGGGGGCCAGTATCACAAATAGACTCTGCGGCGCAAAGAACTAAATTATTCTACTCACCACGGTGCCCGCTGGTATCAAAGCCGTTGCCAAACGGCAGCGGCACTGGGATAGACGGTTGCCCGAGCATCTGGGATGTAGGCTGATGTCGTTGGTATTGCTGTTGTGGTGGTTGCGGGGCGAGAGAAGGCGGCGGCGGTGTCGGGGCCAGCTCGAAATGCGTATGAGATGGGGGCGCAGAGGCAGGGGGCGCGGGTATATGATAACCCTGCCCTTGCTGTCCCAGGTAGGGCGGCGAGGACGACTGCCCAGGAGTGGCAGATGACGACACGTCTGGATAGTTGCCTAGATGGGAGTGGGATCTTTGAAGGGGGACCGCGATGGGGAATAAGGAGATGGTGGAATAGTTTGACGAGGACGACGCGGCAGACAAGGGTGGATAAGGCGGATAAGGGATGACCGGTGAAGATGACGACGAGCTGTCGGTGAGCCCTAGATGGGAGTGAGGTGACGTCCCGAGCGGGTCGCCAAACGTTGTCCCATCGGAGGGTGCATTGACCGGTTGGGGATGGACTCCAGGGAACGAGTAACGTTTCTGTACATCCGTCGCCATCTCTTCCCGTCCCGTATCTACGGCACTCCCGCCGAACGGTGGACGATAGCCGTGAGTTTGGCCCGGGAGACTGGGAGTCAATGTAATCGAGTTGGTATCCAGAGACTGACCCGAGGCAAGGTCTGACCGCATGTAGGGGCCGCCACGCAAGCGAACGTCGGAGCTAGGAAGAGCAGCCTGGAGATTTCGGATGACGTGCGCAAGTTGCACGGCGGAGCCCACGAGATCGTGGCGAAGAACTTTGGATGCCTGCATACCCTCAGTCCAGTCGGCGCAGCGCTTCCAAGTGCGTACAGGAGGTCCACCTGTAGGGGGCGCGACGAGGTCTTCCAGATAGAAGAGCGGGGGTCGGGCGAGGAAGAACGAAGCGAGGCCTGAACCAGGAGCGGCATTAACGAACTCTGTGTCGACGATGGTGCCGAAGGGTATCTCCATTTTGAATCCGTAACCAGCCGAGTGAATGAACCAGATAAGACATTTTCGCGATCCGCAGACATACGCGACCAGGTCGTGTTTACTGACCTGGGTGGCTATTCGTCGCCACGTTCCAATGGTGAGGTCCGTGCAGGGAATGATGGTGACGGCTGTGCGTACGTCCAGTTAGACCCCCGCGACCTCAAAGGGGTTAGATGCATGTGTGAAAAATGGACTCACGCTCGCTCTCATGGATAAGACTGTGCAAGTCTACATCATAACCAGGAAGCAAATCGGGCGGCGTCGTGGGCGGCGTGGAATCAGTTCGACTCTTTCCCTTGCCGTTGAGCAACTTTGCCTTTGCTCGTCTTTATCGCACACAGACACATCGCAAAGATTCACCGATTCAATGTGGGCCAAGGGACTCGTAAGAGGGGAAAAAGTGTGTTCTCACCGATTTTGGAACCAGATCTGGGTCTGACGCTCCTGCATACCCAACAATTCACTAATCTCTCGTCTTCGCGCCGCGGTCGGACTCCTATCCATGCTGAAGAATCGCTCCAGATGAACGAGCTGGTCCGGAGTTACCCGAGAGCGCTTTCGCTTCTCCCTTTCAGTACCCGTGCTCCTACTGCTGCTGGTGTTTGCCAAGAGTCGACGCCGATTGACATCGGGTGAAGAGGCGGCTTCGGCATCTATGGTGGGTGACAATGTACCATTGCTCGCGGACTCTGGGGGCACGCCAGGAGATTTCGTGACAAACTCGGACTGGGGAGAGGACATGGGTGAATCTGTTGGAGGGTACTCTGGCTCTTCCCTGGAAACCTGCTTTAAACCGGAAGAGGAGAAATCCGCAGCGGGTTGAGAAGACGAGGCGTGAAGAGGATGGCGCTCGTCCCTGGCTGTGCGAGAGATGGGAGTAGCGTCGTTAGAGGCGTTGGGCAGTGACCGCGATTAACGCCAACAGTGGTAACTCACGTTCCATTGTGGGGAAATCCCAAGTTGGCTTGTATGTCAGCAGGGTCACCGCCAGGTTGACTAAGTTGACAGGGGTGGTTGAAGGGAGGGAGAAGAAGGGAGAAGGTGGAGTGGGAGTGGGAGGGTGGGGGGGGGGAGAAAGAAATCGACAAAGGTAGATGAAGCAAACGCCGGGATTAAGCTGGTTCAGAAAAGAGAAAGTTGAGCGTGGAGATTGGACCTCACACAGGTGGGCGCTTTACAGTGCTCGGGGCCAGCTGAGTGGGACTTGTCACGGCGCGTGTGCGTGAAACCGATGATCGGGATTGAGGGATGGGATGGGATCTCGATCAGATGACCGCAACCAGCCAATGAAATAAAAAAAAGCGACTAAAGGCGTTGGTGAGACCAATTGGGGGAGCCAGAGTCAGCGGAACGGATGAGCGTTTGTATATCCCGCGAAGGAAAGGCAAGGGAAGTGATGATAAAGAAGTGCCAGGTGGGGATAAGGACCTTCAGGCCCCGACCTTACGGAACGAGAAGGGCGCAAGGGGGGGGGAACGGTCCCACGGAGTCTGTTGTTGTTGGCATCCCTTGGCTCTCGCGAGAAGAGGGGGGAATCACGGTCGAGTAAGTGCTTGAGAAGGTTAGCCGCTATGGCTTTTGCAGTTCGATCTCATTTCGCCAGGAACGCGATGACACGGATTTGGCGCTCGGCTGGCAAGGGAACGACGCACCGCACGTTTCATCCTGTTCAGCGCAGGTACAGTACCGAAAGGGATCTGTTGACCATATGCTGCGGTGTGAGCGGAGGGACGCCGAGCCCGACCGATCAGACCTTGTGACGATTTGAGGGAGTCCGCTCCGAGGAGAGGAGGAAGTCCCATGACTCGGGTGGTAAAAAAGATATGGTTTATGGGGCCAAGTTAAAGGATGAGACGAGATAAGGGATCTGGGACAAGCCCCCATTTGAGGAGGTTCCTGCGGGTGACAGCAGCACCGCCGCAACGCAACGTACGTACGTCAGAGGGAAGGGTGAGAGAGAAGTCGGAACCAGGAAGACGGACGAGTTGCGTTGAGAGCGCTTTACGGATACAGTCCGGAGGGTGAAGAAACGCTGCAATGGCCTGGAACTTGGCAAGGCAAGGCAAACCGGAGAGGGGGCGGAGAAACCGTAAACGGACAAGGAAAATGATTGTCGGTGTCGGGTCCGGGTAGCGGACGGAGGTTGCTAGGTTCAACCGTCCCCCTTCTTTCCGCAATTCAGAGCACTGTGTATCGTGCCAAGTTAACTTTACTCATAGTTACAGTACTTGTGGTGGTGGTGTTTCTCTCTGTGTTTAAGACACAAATGACAAATGACATCTGTCAAACTCATTTCCAACCCGATAGTTTGGCGACTGGTTCGAACTTGTGCTCGCTCTCGGATTCAGCCGTCTTTCATCACGAGTCAAATCCACACACCCCCGCCCCATCATGCACAGCCCTAATCAACTTCCTGTCCCCGCGCCCGTTTGGTTCTTCCAAAGTTTGATGGTCAGTCAACCCTCCAAATCAGCTGCCAGGGTACCCAAAGTGGGAATAAAAAAAAAATCAAGAATAAACAATACGAGTGTAATACTTGCCTTTAGAACACATTAAAAGCCAACAATCACCTTGGCTAATACTTACGAGGCCGAAAGAGAGACACAATGACAGCAAAGCAAGAAGGGACAGAGAGAAAGAAGAGAAAAAGGCTATCATACCACCCAAAAAATTGCAAATCAGTTGGTCAGGTGCAATTGCCAAGCACCTAGTATCGTGGTCGCTTTGAGTCCCGGTCGTCGAAACCTCCTGGACCCTCTCGTTTGAGATATCCTCGGTCACCACCGTAACCACCAGGGCCTCCGCCGCCTCCGCCGGGAGGGCCGTAACCCGGACCCCCGCCGGGAGGACCATACCCACCTGGTCCACCTGGCCCAGCGGGACCTCCGAACCTGCCTGGAGGCGGACCATCATTGAAACCTCCACCTTGGTACCCCAAACCGCCGCCTCTGCCCCTAACGAAAAGAAAAACAGAATCAGCTCAGACATGTTAGTCTCACGTCGTTCGGAAGTCACAAACCTATAACCACCTCCACCTCTCGGCGATCCAAAGTCATCGCGGCCTCTGAAGCCTCCACCACCTCCACCGCGGAATCCGCCTCCACCCCGGTCGCCAAAACCGCCTCTGTCACCGTACCCTCCTCCTCCACGTCCACCACCAAACCCACGTCCACCTCCACGGAAGCCGCCACGACCACGGTCAAAGCCGCCGCCCCGAAAACCACCCCTGCCGCCGCCCCCACCGCCGCGATCAGCACCACCAGCACCAGCACCGCCGCCGGCGCTGGTATACGACGGCTCGACAGGTTTGGGGCGTCCACCGAGACCGCCTCCTAAGCGGCGTGGTTTCCATCCGCGTACAGTGCGTCCCCGCTCGACATCGACCAAGATGCGTTTCCCCATGATTTGCAGGCCATCGGATTCCTTGTACGCAGCTAAAATGGTAAGCAGACCAAAGTGAGTCGGCTATGTTAGCGAATGTTGCGATAGCAAAATAAAACTACGAGGTCTCAATAACCTTTCATGTCGCGTTCTCGCTCGTAGACGACGAACGCGTAGCCACGGCTACGTCCCTTTGCATCTTTCACAATCCGTACTCGTTCAATTGTGCCATACATCTCGAATTCTCGGCGAAGGTCGTTCTCCGTTGCGTTTTTGTGCTATGAAAAAAAAAAACCGTGAATGAGCTGCGCAATCGTAAAAACATTTGAAGACCCACGAGTCGGGAAATGAAGAGTGTTTTGTAAGGGTCACCGACCGCTTGTGGGTCTTCCTGGGGTTTATCTTGGAGAGTAGTCTTAGTCCTGGTGGGGGTATTTAGCGATGAGGGATGTTTATACGCACAAGAGTCTTTCGCTACTTGGAATTCTTCTGCCCTCTTTTTTTTTCGCTCTTCTCGTCGGATTTGACGCTTGATCTGCTCTGCGAGGGTAAAAGTGGGTTCCTCCCCTTCTTCCATTCCTTCGCCGCTACCATTTGCCAGGCCAGCCATCGCACCCTCCTTTAGCATAGCGATGAAAGAACCAATGGCGGAAACATCTTTTTTGGTGACACGATCGATGTCCTTGTCGAGCGGTCGAGTATACACGAGTGGAGGTCGGGGAGCGAAGAGTTTGAGTAAATTTGGGGGAAGGAGGTGTGTACCTGGCATGGCAGGGACAGCTTGCCGAGGTGCAGATAATTAATGCGCAGCAATGATGAGGAAGGGATGATGTGTACAGAGACACGAGGGGCGCGTCGTCGCGGGTTGGTTGGACTCGCAGTCCTGGATCCGCGTTTTCAATCTCCGAAAGCCAAAATACCACTCGGCTCAAGTCGGCTCTCGGTATCTCCCGTTACCGGTATCTGTTTGCCAGCTTTGCTCTTTCCAACTGGCCCTAGATTATGCTCCTTGGCCTTTGAGACATGCCTCTGCACCACCCATCTCGACACGACTCATCTCAACCTCTATAACTTTAAAGCCTCCAGATTTCTCATCATTCTTTTCTCACAATGGCAACTTGCTACATCGGACGACAAACGAGCGACTAGCACCATATCGAGTCATCCCAGCTCTGACACCAACCCGTCTCTTCGGCATCTACGCTCAACTCTCCAAAGCCCGTCTAACCTCCTTCAACGTCCTCGTCGCCATGTCCGGCGTCGCCCTATCGCCGATCCCCACCACCGTGCCCATTTTACTCTCTACGGCACTTGGAACCGCGCTCTGCAGCGCCTCTGCCAACGCGCTCAATCAACTCCAAGAGGTGCCCTACGACGCGCAAATGGCGCGTACCCGCGGCCGTCCGCTCGTTCGACGCGCGCTGAGCCCCTTGCATGCAACCGCGTTTGCAGCCGTCACGGGCATCGCAGGTCCAGCTCTACTCTACACCATCTGTAATCCGATGACGGCCCTCCTCGCCACCGCCAACGTCGCCCTTTACGCCGGACCGTACACGTGGACCAAACGACGATCGAGATGGAACACGTGGATCGGTGCCGTCGTCGGTGCCGTACCGCCCCTCATCGGCTGGGCCGCCGTCGGCGGTACTTTACTTCCCAAAACCCTCACCCTCACCACCACGGTCGACGAGGTTCTGGCCCCATGGGTGCTGTTCGCGTTGATGTTCTCCTGGCAATTCCCGCATTTTAACGCGCTCGCGCACGTCGTGCGAGGATCGTATGCGCAGGCTGGATACCGTATGCTCGCCGTGCTCGATCCGGTAAAGAACCGACTCGTCGCGCTGCGCCACGTGCTGCTGCTCACTGGAATCTGCGCCACGCTCGTCCCATTCTCCGGTCTCACCACGTGGTCCTTCGCGCTCACGAGCCTCGTGCCGAACGCCATCTGGCTCCGCGCGGCATGGCGTTTTAATAAGTTTGGCGGCGAGGCCCGCGCCCGCGCCGTGTTCATGCATTCTCTCTGGTGGCTCCCCGTGTTCTTGGACTCATGATCGTGCACAAGAACAACGTGGACTGGTTGCAGTGGATCGGCCTTGAAGGGTTAGATGAAGAAAAGGAGGAGAAAGTAGACTATTAAAAAAAGATGCATTTATCTATCCCTCTTGTAGCAATCGTAAATATATAATTTTTTAGGTCCGTACTGCATCAACCTTTTTACCCCTCGCGAGCTCGCGCTTCTTTTTGAGCATCTCAACCCGACTCTTGAGCACCGCGACACGACTGTCCGCCTCCTCCTGCGCGCGCTCCTCCTCAAGTAACCGATCCATAATGAGTTCGTGCTCCTCCAATTGCCGACGCCTCCGTTCCTCCCCCTCCTCAGACACTGACACTTTCAGACCCTGACCCTGTTGTCCCTGACCCTGCTCCCCCGTCACGACCGCGACGACGTTCCCAGCGACGCCCCTACCATGCTGTTCTTGAAGGGGCAGGCCCTCAAATTGAGGCACCAACTCAGGTTCCGCGGCGATCGTAGCGCGTGCATACCTCTCCTGAGGGTCTAATGATGCATCCGCCTCGGCAGCAGCAGCTGCAGCAGTAGTCGTAGTCGGCCCGGATGATGATGGCTGTAGGGTCTGCATTTCTTGTTCGAACGCAGCCCACTCCATGTCAAACCGTGATTTCGATTTCGATTTTGATTTGGTTTCTCTTCATCCATATATTCGTCTTCATCGTCTTCGTCATCACCTCGTTGTTGTTGTACCATCGATGCGCGCGACGGATCCGAAAAAAAATCGGCTGGAAACGCTGAAGAGGTTCGTGAACCGATTAGGACCTCCTCCGTGCGCTGGCTTTTCGTCGTCATCGTCGTCGTTCGAGGTGGTTCCTTCTCCATCATCATCACGTCCTCTTCCTCTTCCTCTGCCATTTCTTCATCCGCACCACTGGCACGTTTGTCCAACCTTTCCTTCTCTTCTTCTTCTGCTCGCAACTTGGCAACCGCGACTCGATGGGCCTTACTCCCCAAATGACCCTCCCACGAACTCGCAAATTTGACCGGAGCCCCACACGCCTTACATCGTAACGCGCCGGTAGCGCTATACGCGGCATAAGGATGTGTGATACGAACTTCTTGGCGCTTCGCCTTGAGTAGCGCGCGAACGTCGGCCATTGTTTCTTTTCCTTTTTCTTTTTCTTGATGGCTCGTCGTTAGAGAGTTGTTCTCTATAACCTTTTTTCTTCCACTTCCTTCCGGTGGACCGTATTCTATTTTTTTTTTAGCCTCGCCTACTTGTACGTGTAAAGAGATTCAAGTTCGGGCGATCGAAACCGGTTGAACCCAGAAAGTTGGTTGTTGAGCCGTCGGTCGGTCGGAAAGTGGAACGAAAAGGGTTTGAACCCCAAAATGCACTAGTGCAAAGTCAGCTTAAGGTGACGAGTCGTGGTCCTGTCTCGGGCCGGTTGTGAGTTGCGGTTGCGATTGCCATTTTGACTTTTTTTCCCGCCGCTCGGTACACAAAGGGTGGCAGGTGCGACCTAAAAACTCCGAACTGTTCATAGCCGTGCCATTCTTCGGCCTAACACAAACGCGGACACAACTCTTTTTTCTTTCTTTCATCGCCTAAACCCGCCGGCGCGGGGAATGAATAGCCAGTTCACGTTAAATATCGTGGGGAACGAAGTCATGAGCATTGCAGCACATTAAGCGTTTCTATAGAGGGTTCTCCTTGAGGAATCCACAACAAATCCAGATTACCAGGCCCCGCCCGGTTCGCTCGCTCTCACGCCAACGGACTGGTACATTGCCCGGAGCTATACCGTAAACATTCGCCCAATAGAAGCCGCCCCTCCCCCCCGGCAACCGACGCCAGGATCTAGTGTTTATCCCTGAAAATTTTGCTGATGGCGTCTGTAGAGTATGATTTTGGACGCTCGAGGGCTTCAAGGAATCTGTCAACAGAATTCTCCTGGAGACGATGTGACGGTACTTACGGGCGCCGAGCGCACGGTCCCAGATGAGTTGCGCAGCTACACCAAATGCTCGCGATACGCCGAAGAGAACAGTGTAGTACTGCATCTCCGTAAGGCCATAGTAAGTGAGTAGCGCGCCAGAGTGCGCATCCACATTAGGCCAAGGGTTCTTTGCCTTGCCAGCCTATCCGTTGCAAATCAGAAGGTTTGAAACCCACCTAAAGTCCGCGTCGACACGCACCTCGAGTAGGATACCAGGGACGATGTTGTAGATCTGACCCACAAGTTTGAAGAGTTTATCGTTCGGCAGATGCTTGAGTGCAAACTCGCGCTGTGCGACGTAACGTGGGTCCGTCTTGCGAAGCACTGCATGACCGTAGCCAGGAACGACCTGACCACTCTTCAACGTAGACCAAACATACTCCTTGACTGCTTCATCGCTGGCATCTTCTCCAATCTTGGCTTGCATTTTTGTCAGCCAGACGAGCACCTCCTGGTTCGCAAGGCCATGCAAAGGACCGGCAAGGCCATTAAGCGCAGCTGCATATGAAAGGAAGGGATCCGAGAGAGCCGAGCCGACAAGCTTTCCGGTGTGGGCAGAGACATTACCACCCTCATGATCGCTAATAGTATATCGTCAGCGTTACAGAAAGTTGATTGAAAAAAACGAATGGACCTGTGGATGGTAATGTAGAGCCTCATGAGTTCAACAAATGCAGCATTGTCACCAAAGCCGAGCAGGGTGGCAAGGTTGTGCGAGTAGTCCTTTTGCACGTCAATCGGCGGGAGCTTACCGCGACCATAGACATTGCGGTAAATGCGACCTGCAATGTTTGGAAGCTTGGCAATCCTGGCGATCACGTGAATGTCAAGTGGGATTCGTATTCGAAAGGATTCTTACAGGTCCATAGAGTCCTCGAACACTGGGCCCCAATATTCCTTTTTAGAGATGCCCTCAGCATAAGCCTTGGAAAATGCAGAGTTGTGGTTCAGCTGTGGTCAAGGTACGTAAGTCTAAATGACAGGGTGCAGAAAACCCGACTAAATTGACGCACAGCAGTGACAGCTAAGCTAAACTGGCTCATGGGGTGTAGTGTGGGAGGACACCTGTCAAGGATCTCCTCAACAAACTCGGGAATTGCGGCGCGTGCAGCCCAGTCTTTTGAGAGCTCGGAGACTTGCTCGTGGGTCGGGATCTCGCCGGTGACGAGGAGCCAGAAGAGACCTTCGGGAAGAGGTTCGGAGCCACCGGGAGCCTTGGGAAGTTGCTGCTGAATCTCGGGAATGGTCTTGCCACGGAAGCGGATGCCTTCCTCTATAGAACGAAGGGGAGTCAAGACCCAAGCGGTGAAAGCACTACATAGAAGGGCTTACCGGGGTCGAGAACGGAACCTTCCCAGATCAGAGCTGGCAAACCACGCATACCGCTAGTGATGTGGCAAACGAATGATCAGTCGACGCTTGGTACGGCGGGCGGTGATGCGCACCCAAAGAGTTGGTCAACTTGGACAGGCCCGAAAGACTTCTTGCCATGCAGAGCACGGACCGCTTTAACCTGTTAAGAGTGTGACGTCAGAGACATTAGAGGGTGAACAGTGGCGTATTTCGATATTTTAGACGAGTGCGCACATGTTCTTGGGCAGCTGGAATGATCTCTGCCAGACGCTCCTTGAGCGTAGGCTGCTTCGAAGCTGTTGATAAGAGACGGACTGAAGCGGCAGAACGCAACAAGGGCGAGCTAGTCTAAGCGCGCCATTGATAATTGTCAGTACACAAAGATAATACAATATAATAAAGAAAGATGTACTGTTTTTAAGGAGGCGCGAAGGGCAAAAACCATTTTTTGATTGGGTGAGAGTGAAAAATGAGTGAAGGGAGACAGCGAGCGAACCTTTTTCTATTCGTGTTTGACCGCACCGGACATTACCGTACCGCTTCACCCCGACGGTTTAACAATCCTCCGCTCCGAGCCATCATCAATGGGTAAACGGAAGAGGACCAAAGTCAAGTCAAAGGTGAACACCCGGTCACTTTTGCCCCAGGTAAGCACCCGTCCTGTTCGCTTCCGCTGTATTTCACGTACACATTCATTTAGAAAAGGCACTACAGACAACGCGCCCACGCGAATCCATTTTCAGACCACAATCTCGATTACCCTCTCTCTCCAGATGAGGTAGACTGGAGCGCGCACTATCCAGCGTTTGCTGTCTCCGGAAAGAAACCCGAGTTTGCGGATGTAGGTTGCGGCTTTGGTGGTCTGCTCATCGCGCTTGCCCCACTTTACCCTGACACCCTCATGCTCGGTACGTTGCGCCACCTGTGCTTTCCGTTCCTCGAGCCGACTGGGCATTCACTCTTAGGCCTTGAAATTCGCGTTCAGGTTTCACAGTACGTCGAAGATCGGATCGCTGCCCTCCGTGCTACCTCTTCGGGACAACCCCCGCCTGAACGGCCGTCTACAGACGTGGGTGTTCCTGGTGGATACCAAAACGTGTCTATCGTTCGCGCGAATGCCATGAAGTTCCTGCCGAATTACTTTTCAAAGCACTCCCTCTCGGCCCTCTTCTTCCTCTTCCCAGACCCGCACTTCAAGATACGCAAGCACAAGGCACGCATCATCTCGCCCACCCTTCTGGCAGAATATGCATATGTGCTGCGTCCGGGTGGCATCGTATATACTATCACGGATGTCAAGGACCTGGCTGAATGGATGAAGATTCATCTGAGCGCTTTCCCTTTGTTTGAGAATGTTGAGACGGAAACACTCCGTGCCGAGGGTAAGGGCCCCATACTTGATGCCGTGTGGAACAGCACCGAAGAAGGTAAAAAGGTCGAGCGAAAGAAAGGTGAGAAATGGATGTCATGCTTTAGAAGAATAGAGCTTTCGAAAGGGGGAGTGTAGTCATTCGATGTGTATTCGTAGCAAAACAAAACCAAAAAAATTGAAATCATTCATCCTCTATCATGGCATCTTCGGCGGCTTTGGACGCCCGCAGCCCTATGCTCATCGCATCCAGTAAACCTTTTGTGCGCTCCCTGACCACCGCGCGCATTTCCTTGTGAATCACCGCACCCGCCTCTCCCGCCAACTTTAAAATCTCCTCGAATCGGTCAACATGTAGCCGCGTCTCCATGCTGACCAGCGTGAGGCGCCCCGACCGCGGCATACTCGCCACCGTCACATGCGGCAGATCGGTCTCTTCTAGAGCTGTGAGGTCCAGCATCGGCGCCGTGGCGTGCACGCCACCTGTAACGGCGCAGACGTAATCCGTTAGGGGCACACCGGCGTTGATGAGTGCCACGGTCGTCGCATTGATCGCAGCTTGGAGCACGCCTCCATCCTGCTGCAATACATGAACGAAAATATCGATTTGTGAACGCGGATACAGGTTGGTCTGTACCACGGGTTCGAACGTCGCTTTGATCGTCGCCGCGAGCTCCAATACGCGCCTTTTTTTTTTTTTAAATTTATAACAAACATGAAAATTAGATTATTTTTTTTTGTGATTGGACGCACTTGTCTCCACGTCCGCGACGTCGACGATCGTTGGCGCTAAAAGGCGCTATGGTCGCCTCTACGTGTATGGTAGCTCGATCGTGCAACGTCTGTGCGCGCACGCGGGCCTCGCGCGGTCCAAACACGCTCACGAGCACCTCGGTAAGCCCGTGCGTGATGCGCGCCGAGCCGTCTGCACCGGCCTGCGGGGTCGAGTCAAAGGTTATCCCGCGTAGCTCGTATTGCCGGCGCCCATCCGAGCGGAATCCACCTTCGTTGAGAATTTCAATGCGCGAGCTCTGTAGGTGGCGGTTAGGGTGCGCGGTTAAGATGTGGTAATTGAATGTACCATTTGAACCGAACCGATCAACTGATGACCGGAACAAGTGAGCCACAGTCAAGGCTAGCTGTGTTATTCAAGTACAGTCTACTGTATTCTGTTGGAGGCACACCCGTAAATGGCTTCCTGAATGACCCGGCCCGGAATGGCTAGCAAAGGGCGGTCCCGCGCCTAGATATGAATTCCTCATCAAATATGACATAGTAATGGACACCCCTCATTTAGACTTGTGAACGGAGACTCCTTTCTTACCTTGGCCTTTTTCCATAAAGACTGAGGTCAGTAACTCCTCGTTCACTCTCAGTTTAACGATCTATTTACTTTTGTACAGTTTCACTTCCTACACACTAGATTCTCTCTCTCAAAGCCATGCATCGTGAGCCAGATCCAGGGGTCACCATCACGCCCAGGTCGCTCCTGGACACAGACTTGTACAAGGCTCGTCTTGAAAAATCTTCAAAAAGATCCTCACGCTGTAATGGCGCGACTTATCTTATGAATTCCTCACCCATAGCTCACCATGCAGCAGGCCGTGTTGCATCACTTCCCCGACGCCCAATCGACATACAAGTTCACGCATCGTGACGCCAATATATATTTCACGCGTCAATGTTACGAGCAATTTGTCGTGGCCATATCTCGTGCGCATACACATCCGCTACTCTTCAGAAATTCCCTTTGTAGACGTATATGCGTCACCAGAGTTCTCCACCCTATCGCTGACGCACGACGAGCGCACCTGGTTGGAAAATAACTGCCCATACTTCAAGCCTGCCTACGTAGATTACCTCTCCGCCTACCGCTTCAACCCCTCTCAAGTCCAGGTGTCCTTCGTGCCCCGTGCACCAGACAGTAACGAGGGTCGTATTGAGATCGACGTGTCTGGTCCGTGGGTGGAGACGATTTTCTGGGAAGTGCCTCTCATGGCTACCCTTAGCGAGATATACTTTACCACGGCCGATAATGACTGGAGCGACGACGACCAAGCGGGTGAGTTTGCCTGAATGAGTGTAATGTTTGTTTGCGAGATGGCTTACTCTGATGCGCGATGAGGACAGAGCTTGCGTATGGGAAGGGTGTCAGGCTGCTCGAGGCTGGATGCACGTTTAGCGAGTTTGGTACGCGTCGGAGGCGCTCGTATCATATTCAGGACGTTGTAATTGGCCAGCTGTCGCGCGCAGAGAAGGACCGTCCGGGAATGGGCCAGTACAACGGGACAAGCAACGTTGGTTCTCCCGCAACGCCTAAAACAACAAACCCTTGCTGAACAAAACAAAATACAGGCACATTTTGCGCACAAGTATAGCCTCAACCCTGTTGGCACCATCGCGCAGTACGTGTCTGCGTCAAATGCTGCCTGCTTCTCACACAGACTGATGATACTCTCCGCGTTGCTTTGCAGCGAGTGGTTCATGGGGGTGAGAGCCCTACGCTGCACCTCATGTACCTCTGTTCATCTTTGAACGAGGTAGATCGGAGCATTGCATGGATACGAGCACGCTAACACAATCGCGCTCGACCTCTGGGAAGAGGTCTACCCTAATTCACTACTGATCGCTCTCACCGACACATTCTCTACAAAGGCGTTCTTCCAGGTGCGTGACGTTTCATTCACACATGTTTCCGTGTAGTCTTTTTCCGCTCAACTTCCCTCTCCCCCAATGCCCGGGCGAATAGGGCTTTGAGGCCGACCCAGAACGCGCCCGCCGTTGGCGTGGATTCCGGCATGACTCTGGGGACCCATTTACCTTTGCTCCGCAGATGAAAGAGGTGCTTGAGCGGCTTGACATAAACCACCGTGAAAGGTTAATTATCTACTCCGACTCGCTCGACGTCGACAAATCACTCGCGCTCAAAAAGCATTGTGAAGAAATAGGTTTCATACGTAGGCGCTCCCCATCCTCCGTGACACTCTTTGACCTAATCCGACGGATATTCGTAGCGGCTTTCGGTATCGGCACCTTTTTGACAAATGACTTTAGGTCGTTGTCAAGTCAAGGCAAAGAGAAGAGCAAGGCACTCAACATGGTTATCAAGCTGGCGTCTATCAATGGCCTCCGTGCATCAAAATCAGTGATGACTCAACTAAGGTGAACCTTTACCCCTGTATTAATCACATAAGCATCACCATCTAACCTTGCGTAACTTGCTTGTAGAACACCGGGAACTGGGACACCGTGTTGAAGGTCAAGGGGATCTTTGGTCTCCCCTAAGTAGGATGCCGTTTCACATACAGCAGATGTCTTTGTTGCAATCACACCGCCTCAAACTCGCAGTTTTTGTTCGAACATAACACGTAGAGAGCGCTGATTCCTGTTTTTAATTACCGTCGCGGCGGCCGTCGCAGCCGTTGTTCCCATGTCGCACAACACAAGAAATGGTGGCTGCCCCCTTGTTGTCCGATGCTTTCCTGTCGTTCAGGTGTGCCTGGCGAGATGTCTGGTGGCAACCCGGTATTTTTGAAATGATGGCGGCTTACTCATGATGATGGGGGGGTAGTGAGATGTGATCCGCATCTCGAGCGTACTACCTACCGCGTTGCCGAAGCCCCCTTTCCGCCTCAGTCCCTCTCATGATCATGATGCGGAGGATGGTGGGTTCTGTGGCCTTTGTATTTTTTTTCTCCGCCGATGCAAACACCAGTAGTGATGGCTACCATCTCCTGGGATGGTCGTTGAGTGGTTTGGTGGGGTCAACAAGCTTACCCGCGGAATCTTAACACGATCTCAGTATACAAAATTCATTCAGCCAAAGCAGTACCGTCTCCGTATCCGCGACTCCGGCTTCGTGGACCTCTTTGGGTGTCGCATATGTACAAATAAAAACACCCGCACAAAAAAAACAACCATGGTTTTGCCCGTCCAATTGGCGCGTACATCTGGTACCTGCATTGTAGGAAGCGGACAGCAACGACTCAAAGACCAATCTCGTGGATATATCTTAAGGCACTGCCATGCGGGGCGTATCCATTAAGCTCGAATCTCCGCAGCGCCATTGGCAAGGTTTCCTTGTCTTTAGTGACCAAAAGTAGAAACATAATGCATGAATGTATCGCGAGGGCGCACACAGAATTCCAAAGAAACAAAAAAAAGAAAAAGGTGGCGGTGGCTCCGCAGGGGAAAGTTGGCGACCCCTGCAGCACCTATGGGGAATAAATGCGTGATGTAGATGTGGATGCTAGTGAAATGATCACGAATTCGATGCGACCTACCATCAAAAAAAAGAGCACCGCTCTGTGTATTTTGTTTTGTCGGATCACACAAAAGTACTCCCGACGGAGGTAGGAAAGTCCTTTCTCCGTTGGGACCACCACGTGGGGCCAACGCCGCAGCGGTCCCGAAAGGGCAGATGCCGAAAAGCTAATAGCCCGGGCCGAGCCAAGCCGCGTAATTCCCAATTTCCCAAGTTACTACTACCTTTGACCGATGTCGAGAAGAGAGTCTACGCAGGCTTTTTCAGCACCCAACGCGAACGCCGCGAGCGCATACCCAAGCGATGAGACGGCGACAAGACCATTTTAGAATCAGCATCAGAATTCAAAGTATACAAGCCTCCAGTGATCGGGTTACCCCAAGGTACGTAATCCTTGGGGACGTGTGTGTGTGTGTGCCCATCGCAGCTCACTGGCAAACCCAATTCAATAACGGTGATAGAAGAACTACCAGATGATACTTCATGCCCACGATCTCCGATCTCAAAGAGAGACAGCAACAACTTCACCAGCGAGCGGTAGCTCTGAATAATGCGCCGTTCAGACGCGCGCGCAGCGCGAGCAACAGAACAAGGGCCAAGCGAGATCGTTGGCCAAACGTGAGTTTTTATTTTTTTATTTGGTTTCTTTTTTATGTTTTTGACTCACGAGTAAGGGGGTGGCTCCGGGTTGTAAATGTATATGTTTAGACGACGATCCGAGTACGCTTCCCCGACCGCACGCAGCTTGAAAAGACGTTCCCATCCGATAACAAGATTCGTGCCGTGTACGCCTTTGTGCGGGAATTACTGCGGGAAGACGTCAAGCCGATCAAGTTCATCTTGTGTGCGTCATCTTTTCCTCTCCCCCCACATCTATTAAATTAGTGGTTTGTGCACTCGTGGGTGGCTCGTGGTTCACACATTATTACATATACACAGCTTCCAACCCTCCACTACGCGATCTGAAAGTGTCCGATCCTACCGTGCGCGATCTTACTCTCGCCGAGCTGGGTCTTGCCCCTTCCTCGGTTCTCCACCTCCGATTTGTCGATGACTCGCTAAACGGTGCGGTTATTTTTACCACTCACAAACTCGTACTTTTTTTTTTTTTACGAACGGTTCGAACTGATTCTCTCGTGTAATTTCTTTAAACCAAATACCAGGTTCAGATTCGCATGCGCCACTCGCATCTGCGATCCTGGAACACGCCATCGATCTCCCTGCGCCTGCAAGCGTCGATGGAAATCAGAAAAGGAAGGAAACATCTTCTGCTGTAACAGCGTCTGGTCCGTCCAGCACGGTCAAGGACCCAACTGGGGCTGAGGTCAAGGTTCCCAAATGGCTAAAGCTGGGTTCGAGTGCGTTCCTACCGTCTCTTCGCCCTTGTCTAGTTGGTAACTTTCTTGTTCAGAGAAGTGATTTACACCCAATTGGCATTTATTAAATCCATTTTTAGCGTCTCGCAGTTCGTTATAGTGCTGTAGTCCCCCTGTACTCGGGATCTGATACGTGCCACATCATAGATACATCCCCAAAGTCGACATCTGTTATCTTTACCGCGTTTACATGTATTTCTATCCCCGCTTCAGCCCAAACTATGAATAGTAAAGGGGGAATTCAGGGTCGACGTCGCGCGACCACGCGCGCAGTCCACCAACCAGATCTTTGATGACGCAAGCGGTGTTAGGCTGCGCGTCCCTCAGGGCTTCTGCCGCGATCTGGGAGTCGTTCCCGAGACGGCACACTACGTACGTTTCGAACTCTAACGACAGATAGTCCACCGGATTGGCGACAATGTCGTGAAGTGGAACATCTGTGGGATGGGGACATGACTAAGTGTGAACCTGCCAGCGCACCATGACTCGAAAGAAAAGATGGCCATACGGATAGATGAAGGCAGATGACAGATCTCAAACTCTGTTTTGGGTCGGACGTCCAGGATTCTAATCGGTTTCGACTTGATGGTGTCCCTGAGCTCCTGCGTATCACGAGGAAGGAAAGAAAAAAAAAAAAGTCCCATCAACAATGCTATCTTTGATAACAGAGTTTGTCGGCAGATAGAGAGAGAAGGTGTCCCACGTTGGCGGTTATCCTCCATTCGGGATGCCCAGACTTTAGACCCAGAGTTACCCAGTCTGGTCTGGCTCCTCCACAGAACTGCACATAGTCGGTATCTTCGATCTTCCCCACCCTCTGCCCTTCGACACCACAAGCTGAACAAGTGGTGCGCCTCTTTCGGAGCTTGATACTTCTGAACGGGGGCATACCAAGCGCAGAGTAGACCAATAAGGACGGTTGCCCATCTGTCGTCAACAAGACCCCGCGGATTCGATTTGCTAAAATAAAAAAATAAACAATGAAACAAGACTTGCCGTGCAACCCCACGATTATCCTAATCGCCTCGAGCGCTTGTAGACTCCCGATAACCCCGGTGACGGCGCCAAGGATGCCAGTTTCCTCACACGTGAGGGCTGCTTCCCGAGACGGGGTTTGGGGAACAAGCAGCGATAGCAAGGGCCCTGCTGACCCAAGTTGTACGTACAAAGTTGGCCATCGAATCGCTGCGCGGCGCCGCTCACGAGCGGCTTCCCCAGTAGGACGGCAGTGTCAGAGAGCAGGTACCGGCTCGCCGGGTTGTCGGTGCAGTCCAAGATCACGTCGTATGATCCTAGGAGCGAGCGGGCGTTTGTGGGGGCGAGTGCGCCCGTGATGGCCTCCACCTGGAGGCGCGAGTTGATCCTGTTGGGGATTGATACAGGGACCGTTAGAAAAAACACGCGTGAGAACGAGAAAAGGGCAAGGGAAAGGAGAGTAGTAAAAAAATTAAAAAAAAAAAGGACGAGTACAGAACTGTTTGAGGGCAAAGGCTGCAGACTCTGCTTTGGGCTTTCCTAGCCTCGATTCGGTGTGGAGTGTCTGGCGCTGAAGGTTCGATAGTTCAACGACGTCGTGATCGATGATCCCAATTCGACCTGTGCGTGTTCATCGCGAGATATAGTAAGGGGATGATGATTGCAAACGTAGACTTGCCGACACCTGCACAGGCGAGATATTGCAGAGCTGGGCAGCCAAGTCCCCCAGCACCGACAACGACTACAGCGGCCTGTTGTAGTTTTACTTGACCTGGGCAGGGTGTTCATCCACTCTCTAGTAGATACAATACATGTTGACGTGCCTGGTAACCCGATGCCGTCTAGAATCATTTGGCGGCCATAACGTTTATAGTCGTCTAGAGGAAGGCCGCTCGCGGTCATGACGTGAGTGGTGTGTGTGGTCACGCTCGAAACAGAGAGAGAGGCGCGTCTTTGGTCGCGACATCTGTACCACTCACTCTACTCAATACCTCGACAACAATCACGCAATCATGAGCTCAAGCGGTGCATTAACTGGTACCGTATCCGTCGATACCCCAGTCGTCACCGCCGAAGGTGGTTTTCTCGTTCACACAAGTTGCGTATACATTCTTCACCCCTCTAAAACAGAAAAAAATAAATAAATTCAATCTTTGCCAAATTCCCAGTCAAGAGACCACCACCGTTCCCGTGGCCTGACATTGGTCACCTCGCCAAATGGTCCGTTTCCTCGTTCAAATTTGGTTTTGGACCCGAGTGCTTGCAGGACAAGGATCCAGACACCTTCTGGCAGTTGAGCTATATCTATCTATACAATATATAACCATGAATACGATTTCTACTTTTTTTATTTTTAAATTTAGCTCGGATGGTCCTCAACCGCACTTTATAACCGTTGAATTTCCAAGAAAGATGGCCGTTCAGGTATGTCGCCCAACCCTTTTTGTACACAAGCAGAGATGATGACCACATAAAACGTCCCCCCTTTTTTTCAGAAACTTAGCATCTTTCTAAGCTACCGACTCGACGATTCTTACACGCCCGCTGCGCTCTCAGTGCGTGCAGGTACGAGCCCAGGGGACTTGCAAGAAGTTCGCGCGGTGACGCTCGATCGACCGGACGGGTGGATCACCTTTGATGTCTCTGCAGAACCTTCCGACGATGGTGAAGGCTTGTCCGTCTCTCTCTCTTTTTCTTTTTTTCCCAGTTCCACAGAAACAGGGGTTTTTATTTTATTTTTGCCAGTAAACCGATACACGCTTATATCCTTCAAGTCATCGTCCTCGCCAATCATATGAACGGCAAAGACACGCACGTTCGCGGTATGCGGATATTGGGTCCCACAGAGTGAGAGTGCCAAAAAAAATAATAAAGAAAGTTGTATGGATAGGCCATGACTGACCTTGACGTTTTGTTTTAGGGACCAAGCATCGTGGGACGACCCCTTCCCGTTCGTCAATCCACAGTTCAAAATGTACGAACACATCCGGTAGCCCCGTGGTATCTTCTCCGCCTACCCATCGGGTTTTCTTATCCATGATTCATATCAGTGTATCACCTACTGTATTTCACAATTCACAATTCTAGTTTCGGGTTTTGAAGTATCTGTGATAACATCCGGTTTGAAATTCACTTCATATCCACCATCATCTCATCAGTGCCAAGCTGTGAACTCTTTCGGTGTGTGATCAAAAAGTCACTTGGTTTTGGTAAATAGACCAAACAAGGAGAGGATACCGCCGCCGTGTTTTTAAAAAAAAAGGTAGTAGTACCTTCCGCAAAAAATCCTAAATCCCAATCGAGTGATTACAAACCGGAATTACAGTAAACAATTTTCTGTGTGTAATACAAGCACCCAAAACAATGAGGTAGAGAGAGAAACGAAAAGAACGCTACATTGTCCAGTGCGCTCACATATATACGTATGTTGTATAGCACAAACACACATACATACATATATACACGCACGTTTGGGTGAAGAATCCCGTCATTAAAGGAAGCTAGGGTGCCATTGTTCTATGTTGTTGCTGTTGTTGTTGTGGAGGAGGATGGGCCTGCGACGACTGCGAACTTTGCGAATGGTACGAAGATACGCCCAGATTACCACCGACCGGGACGGGCCCCACGTAGGGGTTTCCTCGCCACGGCTGCGAAGGCGAATGCAACTGTGACTGCGACGTCGACGTCGCGCCCGTGACCGGATTCCCGTTCCTTTGTGGCGTCGTGGCAGCAGCGGTAGCGTACGGGTCAGACCCAGATAACATCAAAGAGCGCTCGGCGCCCGAGTTGTACAATGACGATGACGATTGCGCCGCCGTCGACGCTGCCGACGCGTAGTTGGTCTGCACGCGCGGAGACCAAGTCGCGCGCCTGACGGTGCGGGAGATGCAGGTGCCGAAGGCCAGTTGGCGTTGTTACCATTCGGATACGGATGAGGAGGATACTTTTTTTTCGGATTTCGGGGTATGTCAAAGTTAGCCTAACCATTCGAGCATTCTGCAACTCGTGCAGTAATTATTTATGCACATACCTGAGAAGTCTGTTGGTGGTGATGGTGATACTGCGCCAGCTTCGGGGTGTTGTTATAATGCGGTTGTGAGTACGTAGTAGTCGGCATCTGCTGCTGTTGAGGCGTATGGGTGCCGATCGAAAATCCGCGCTGTTGAGGCTGGTAATGCGTGAACGTTATAGCCGAGTGATGCTGCTGCTGTTGCTGGTCACGATACAACGACGGTCGACTGTGATGAGGAGGAGGGGTGTAATTCGAAGGTACCTGTCCAACGTAGCCACGGTACGGACTCGGTGTTCGACCGCCGGCGGCATCAAATGACGATGATGACGATGTCCTCGGTAAGAGGACAGAACCATTGGCCAATTGATCTGCTTGCCCTTTCCATTCACATTCATGGTGAGGCCGCGTTGACAAGTGCGGCATACAAACTCTTCCGCGTCCCAATCACGTTTCGGCCGTCCCGCATTGCGATCCGCCAGATCGTGACAGGCAATGTGCTGCCATTTTGAACACTTGCCACACACAACAAGGTGAGCCATCATCCTGCAAAAAATCAAGCAAGTGCATGAGTCAACCGCCAACTGCCTTTTTTCGTGGTATATATTGTAATTACCTTGTTGACACCCGCTCGATGACAGATCTCGCAATCCAACACCCAGTCTTCACCCACGGGCGTCCGCGAGCCACTCGGCGTAGCGCCAGCCGAAGAAGAATTGGCCTGCGTGACCGCTTTTGTTCTTGGCCGTCCAGGCTTGGCTTTGGGAGCTTTAGGAGGAAAAGAGAGGAGGATCATCTCCAATGATGTCGACCGCCTTTGTTCTTTAAAAAAAATCAATGGTGAACCAGTTGCAAGCTTTTAGAGAAGAATAGATCCACACTCACCCTTCTTCCACGTCTGATTCCTGAGCCTTGCGCTCCTTTCCTCCCTATCAAGCCGTCTCTTCTCACGAGCCGCCTCTCTCTTCAACCGTTCCTCCTCTTCCCTTTTCTGTCTCGCCTCCAACCTCCGCACGCGACCCAACTTTTCCTCTTCTTCCGCCTTCCTAATCGCCGCCAGCCGCGCTTCCTCTTTTTCGCTCTCTTTCATCGCCAGACGCGAAGAGCGTTTGCGTTGCGAGACCGCTTCATCCAACTGGCGTTTCCGTTGTATATCCTGTTTTTTTTTGTATGTTCATGAGACACCTTGATAAATATAATCAAACTCACCCGGAGTTCCTCCGTGATCGCCGGCACTATTTCTGCGAAAGTAGCTTGTACAACGCTTTTTCAGAGTAGTGCGTGGCGCCCTCGAAGCGTTCACAAATATGTTCCCACTCGTACAAGGTGACACATATCTATCCACCAAAGATTATGATTCAGACCAACGCCTTAAAAAAGTGGGAAACACGCACCGTTTCCCATTCAACAAAATCGTCTGGTGGACGCCACGCCAGCTCAACCTCCTCTTCCTCTGGCTGAATCTCCTCTTCAAGATGCGGCGGTGCAAGCATCGAGTCGTCGTCAACGGTCAAAGTCTGACGCTTAGACGGCTGCTCGACTTTTTGCGGCTACCACCGCCACCGCTCCTTTTGGAAGCTTTCCTCGATTTTGCGGAGATCACCGTCGCAGGGGGCAAAATTCCGATAGCTCCGTCAACTCGCTGACCGCGTCGTCGTCAGTCTCCAGGCCCGTCTTTGCTCGATGAGCATCCGTGTCAGTGTCCTGCATTGCGTCGGCCTCCAGTTCGGGCTCTGGCTCCGTGGGACTACCGATGTCCGCTTCTGCCTCTCCGCCACCACCCTCTTCTAATCGTTCATTTCCAGAAGCGTCACGGTCCTCACTCGCTTCATTACTGTCCCTGAGCCACTCGTCTGGAATCTCTTGCCACTCGTCATCATGCTGCACTGCACCTCGCAGACGTGCGCTCATACGCGTGCCCATAGGGCGCAGTGGGCTACTTCTCCGAGACGGTGACGGTGACGCCACGCGCTTGCCTGAGCGTCGTGCCTCCAACGCTGCTTGCCGCTGCAATTCTGCAAGTTCTTTCGCTTGAGCGGTTAGCTTGGCACTGGCCTGCATCTTTGCAGCGCGAGGACCTCGATTGGCTATGGGACCAAGTTCTTCAGCCGAAGACGGGGGACGACGGGGACGGGAGGGTGTGCGAGGGACGGAAGGGGGGATCCTAATAGTATTCTGACGCGCAGGCTTGCGCTTCTTGGGTGTTGGGGGCTCGTCCGACTCGTCGTCATCGAAAATAATGGGGCGTCTAGATTTTGGCTTTGTCGTGCACGCTTGCGTTTCAAGCTGCGCGGTGGTTTTGGGATGGCGCGCTGGATCCAGAGACGGTCGGCTGGGAGAAGGTGGTCATGTTTATATGGATAGACAACAACGCGCTGGATGCAACCTACGCCCAATGAGCCAATAGGCGTTTGTCTTGGAATCATAGCCAATGGGCTCAATTCGCTGTCAGACGGATTCTGTGAGCATGGGAGAGGACTAGAGTGGAACGCGTACGTGCCCACTGAGCGGTGTCATCGTCATCCTTCATAATTGACCTAAAACGGTTCACATTATGAAACTGCCATTCGGTCAAGAGATGTAGCGAGTCGAGTTTGGTGAGCATAGGGAGAGAAAGCCAGTCTTTGCTCTCCTCCTCGGGCTCTGAAAGGGTAGCCCCTTCAAACTCTTCTACTTTCATCTCGTCGAGTTTCATGTCTGTAGAGGACACTTCCGATTGACCGTGCATAAATTGATGGTCACCAATTGCGGCAGCACCAGCCAGACGCATACTATTCTCTGGGAAGGGATCGGAGGAAGGGCCAGGAGTAGACACCGACTCGGCCTTGGGTTCTTCATCGTCGGGAAGAGGTGAATCTGGTGCTGGAGTAGGGAGTTGGACGACTGGTTCGGGCCCAATGGGGTTGAGATGGGGGTCGCGTTTCTTGTACTGTTTGCGCAGAGCTGTTTGCCAGTTCTCCAACCTGACGCGGCACTAAATCAGGGAGGGGTACGGGGTGGATAAAGGGGGGGGGACACGAGACGTACGAAAGCTTTCGGTCTTGAGTTGCGGTTACAAGCAAACGATGTAACACTCGATGGATGACGATGGAAGTAGAGCGCGTCAAATCGTCTTCGATGTCCTAGGGCAGGGAGGATAAGTGTTGAGACAAGGATATGACACGACAAGGGGGGGGCAAGTCACGAAGACGGACGCGATTTAAGAAAAAAGAGAAGGAGAAAGAGGCGTACGGTAAGAGAAACATCGGGCATGGCAAAGAGATTTGCAAAGGTGTAAAAGAATTGGGAAAAGGCGGCCCATTTCCACTGTCGTCTGAGCAAGGAAATGTCTGGGAGAAATGGGTCGTCTTGTTGCTGTATGTGGGTGGCATCGGTGAGGGGAGTGGAGGCGGCGGGAGTAGCCAGGGCGGCAGCGCGACGAGGCATTTTCGAGGGCTGACTGACTGGTACTTTTCAAGTTACTTGAGAGAATTCGAATTGTGTGTGTGTGTGTCTCCCCTTGAAATCAAGTGAGTAGGGCTGTCTATTAAAGTAAAAAGAAAAAAGATACAGTAAAAGGGGATGAAGGGACTTGTCCACTCTCACTCTCACTCGTATAAAGAATTACGCTCTTTGGCAGTCAACACCGCCCCCCCTCTCACCTCTATCGGCTATTCCCGATTTCCATTCTCCGACTCTTCCTCAGTCGTCCTTTCGCTGATTTGCTTAATTTCCTTTTCATCGGTGTCTGAGTTCTGTAGACATCTCGAATCAGTCCTCATCTTTAATCTGTTCTCACTTACGTCCACCCACGCTCCTTCATTCCATCAAGTTCCTTCCGACACAAGGTTATCTTCATGTACGGCGATCTTTTGGTCGTCACGCTTCCACCACCTCTCAGCACCGATTCTTACAATCAAAATACATGCTTACTTTTTAGTCCCAGACAACGCCTCTGTAATCATCTTGATTCGATCTTCACCCCTTTCTTCTCTTTCCTCCTCTTCTTCTAGACAGCCCATCTCATTGTATTGATATAGACCCACGAGATTGGGTGCCTTTTTCACATCCAGCCCCACCAAGTACTCTCTTTTGATAATCTCCACCACAGAGATTAGACGTGGAATGGTAGAAGTTGCTGACGAGAGTCCTCTCTTCGTGTCATCCTTCAACGTATCGGGAGGTGCATCCTGAGGCTCGTCGTTATCACCGCAGCCGTTTCTGTCCTTTTATCTTCCTTAGACTTGCCCTTGGGGAGCGTATGTAATACCAACGCCTTCTCCTCGTTCTCCTGAACGCCACAATAAAAAAAATGTTTTAATCATGAATCGATGGAAATCTTTACATACCTCAAAAATTTGAGAGCGAATCGCACCCATGCTTGTATCTTTCCACCCTGAGTTATGCGAACCTCGTGAGCTTCAAATTCGTATGGTGGTGACTTCACACCCATTTCCGACGCAATTGCTTCCGGTTCTGTCATGGCCTTGGGATCTTGGAGGTCGGTATGAGTATGGATAGTTAGTTGCAAGGGTTACTTGTCGCGGTGACCCTCACCGTCCATAAAGCCAAAAGACGCGACGCGTCAAAACGCCACATTGCAAATCGTGATCTGCACACCCGCCTCTTCACAAATAGAACCCCATCCGTAAACCCATGTTTTAACCTCTTCCACCACTCTCACCACTTCCTCTCCTCGAAGCCACCAGCGCATCCACGAACACGCGTGACACCGCCCACTGCACGCGCACATCCGAGCGCGTCGCTCGATCAAACGCGATATAAATCTGGGGACAATCTCATAATCGGAAATTCTCTCTTAAACTCCTGAGCTACGAGGCCGTCGTTGGGGAATATGTAACGCCGGTTAGGATGTCTATGACCACAATGACAGATCTTTCACCGCCTTCCACTATACCAAACAAAAATATCGGCTATCCACCATGATTGCGCCGGTCCTGCCAATCGACAGATTCATGCCATAACATCATAGCCACCGAAATGTAGTAACTCACAACTATGAAATCCAGAGGCGTCTGCTTTGAAGAGGCCACCTTTCCATCCCTGTAGAGTCGACGTCATCCGCAGACCCTCTCCTGCTGTGCAAGATGAACAACACGACAACAGTTCCGAGGAGTGTTTGTTACGCAGATTAGATCACGCGTACACATTCGCGAGCAGTCCAGCAACGTTCAGGGTCTCCTTCACTACATCCATGGATGGACTGGGAGAATTTTATTTGTCGTGACTGTATCTCAGTCGGATCAGTCGGATAACTACCACCCTTACTGGAACATATGATACCCTTGTATTATGGCAATTCTATACATAGCACATTCAAAAGCGGTCTATGGCCCATAATAAATGGGCAGGGTCGCAAAAAGCTCAAAGAACGAGCGAGCGAGCACACAGCGGGCATCAAGCCCATAGCGAGCGGGCTCAGACATACCAATGGCGGGGACAACAGCGGAGAAACTGTGAGCAAAGGCCACCGAACCATTTACCATCGGCTACCGCCCTTGTTGCCGTAGCCATTGTCGCGCCCATAATCCATAGTC